>JAJTUV010002197.1:317500-446003 GCA_021653895.1 Mastomys natalensis | reverse complement strand
TTGAATGTTCTGCCAGAGGGGTGAGCAGAGCCATTTCATCCTCTGACAGATTCTGAATATCATTTGCCATTAGCACTTGTGTGAGCACTGACAGCCTCACCCCTCTTCTCCCCCAGAGATTAATTTATTTTCTGCAGCTCTGCTTCTTTGCAGAGTGCTCCACTTGTCAGCCTTCACCAGTGGGATTTCTCATCAGCAGACTGGTAATTATAAGAATAGCACCATGTAGTCACAGAAAGCAAACAATGGTTTCCTAGGCAAGGCAATCCATTCTTATCGTTTTACTTCATCCCTGTCTTAGTCCATGTCTGCACAAGGCCATGAGGTACTAGCAAAATAGTGCTCAGAGTGGTGGGCTGCTGTGGAAAGTGAGCAGTCTTTGCAACCAGACAGACTCATGAGTGAACTCCACCTCAAAGAATGTCAAGTCTTAGTGATTTTTGCCTCTAAGCTTTAAATTTGCAAACAAATGCCCACATCATGTGAATATTCTTATTTGAACATTGAAATGCATGTGCAGGGAATCTATTCTGTAGAATACAATTTGCAAACAACGGCCCATGGGTGAGATCTTTGCTAATGACTGTTTCTGTATAGGTCAGGAACTAACAAATGTTTGTTTTTAGTTCTAAGAGCTTAAAAAAAAAAAAGGAAATCAAGAAAGAATTTTCTGGTGCAGGGAAAATAATATGAAATTTAAATTCCAAAATTCATTGCCTGTAAGTAAAATTGTATTAGGACATAGCAACATTATGTGTATAAACATACACACACAAGTGTCTGTGTGTGTATATGTGTCTGTGTTGTTGTTGCTTTGGTGCTATATGGGCAAAGCTGAGTATCTGTGGCAGATATTTACTATCTGGCACTTTAAAGAAAAGGTTCACTGTACGTGTTCTAGAAAAGAACTCCTTGGTTCTTGGTTATACCAATGATTCACTTAAAGATGTTTTTCTTGTGATTCTGATTCAGGAGATGTCAAGGAAGCATATTGGAAACAGTGATACAGAAGAAAGAAAGGAGAATAACCTTTCCTTAGTCTCACACACTCATTACACCTACTGCATCAAAAAACTCTATTGGTTCTATCTCTATGGTCTAGAACATGCCTATTTCTCTTCCATAACCATTGCTATCATCTTAGTGCAAATATCTGCTACTATCAACCACTGTTTCAGGTCTTCTTTCCTCCTGTAATAGACTCTGACTCAATTGTCCAGGATGCTGATTGATGTGGTAGGATATACCTGCAATTTCTGCAATTCCAGCCCTCAAGACAGGGATAAACTACCACATTAATCACCAGGATTCTTGAACAGCTAATTCATCTTCTTCTACCATTGGTCCATGGTGTCTATTCTGAATAAAACAGACAATTGCAAGATGCCTAAACCCCATGCCAATCATGGAAACTCTGCCCTGAAAACACCACAAGGACATTGCTAACTCCCATCTCTGTTTAAGATCCATTAAATTCCTATTTCTCACACCCTTAAGAGAAATTCCAGTCATATTCTTTGTCCAGAAATTACCATGGCCCTTCCTGCAGACCAGCCTTTAGCTATTTTGGTGGTCTCTTCCACAACAACCTTACCAAAAATGACAACCTTGTACCTGATACTGTCTCTTGCTTTCAGACTATCCAAGAATATGCTTTCCTTATAAATTTTGGTTATTAGCCACCTGCACCACAGATGGGCACCATGATTACAGGGAATTTTTAAAATTCAACTTTGCTTTAATTTTAGACGCTAAGAAATTCCTTGGCATGTGCTAAATTCTCAATGAATATTTTCTTAGTAAAGAAATAACCTCCAGATTGCTATTCTGTACTTTATAGACAATCTGTGGCACCTCTCAAACATTTTTTTCTCTAGGTAAAAACATTCTTCAAGAACACGAACATAAGCCTTAGCTCTGAAAAATAATTGACTATCAATTAATCACCACAAATGAGAGAGATGCAGCAGCTGTTCACTTGTGTGATTGGTATCTGACCCACAGTTTAATCTCAAAATGTGCCAAGGAAAGAAAGCAAAGGATTGGCACACAGTTGAAAGCATGAGTGAGCCGCGCGGTGGTAGCGCACGCCATTAATCCCAGCACTTGGGAGACAGAGGCAGGCGGATTTCTGAGTTCAAGGCCAGCCTGGTCTACAGAGTGAGTTCCAGGACAACCCGGCTACACAGAGAAACCCTGTCTTGAAAAAACAAACAAACAAAAAAACAAAAAAAAAAAAAAGAGAGAGAAAGAAAGAAAGAAAGAAAGGAAGGAAGAAAGAAAGAAGAAAGAAAGAAAGAAAGAAAGAAAGAAAGAAGAAAGAGAAAGAAAAGAAAGAAAGAAAGAGAAAGAAAGAAAGAGAAAAGAAAGAAAGAAAGAAAGAAAGAAAGAAAGAAAGAAAGAAAGAAAGAAAGAAAGAAAGAAAGAAAGAAAGAAAACATGGGTGAAAATCCAGTTGAAAATGTTCAGGAGAGATTCCATGGAAGGCTCAGAAGAAACTGGCCATGCAGAGAGTCCTCGATAAGGGTTTCACTCTTCTGTCTCAGCATTAGCAGTTTGTCTCTCAGTTTTCAGGGAACGTGAATTATATCCAGGCTTTATTTAAATGAATGCTTTAGGAAATAATTGTTTTATAAGAAAATGTAAATATTTTGATTTCTACAAAATATGAGAAAATGGAGATTTTTTCCTTCATTTTATTTATATATATAATTTTTAGCTGGAATGGTTAATTTTGAAGACATATATTTCTTCTAGTGAAGATCACTTGTTTCATTCATACTTCTTAGAAAGGAAAATAAAACTCCATTTTGTGTCTGTTCAAATGAGGAATGGTTTGTTTTAATCGCTGAGGAACTTCTTCTATATAAATCCAAATTCATCTTTTAATCTCATCAGCTAAATTATCAGTCAAGCAGATCTTCAGTTCAATGTAAGATAGAAAAAATTACCCTGTATTTTACTTGTGATATTTCCCAAGGAATGTGTGCTGAATGCCCCAAAGTAAAGGTTTTTCATATCAATTTGCATTCTAAATTCTAAGTAATTTTCAGGAAAAAAAAATGGTTCCCGTATACTTTAAGGTTTCTTGCAAGTGAGAGTGTGATAGGAACAGACTTTTGTTCAATGTTAACTCAGCTCTGTCTGCTAGACTGAGTGTGGGTGCTGAGGGGCAAGACTAAAGGAGAATAGGCTGTCTGAAGTGACCTAGAAAGTTCCTTCTAAAATTAACCTGGCTTCCAGCCATTATTTCAGTTTGAGATAATATAATTATTCTAATATCCTCACCTCCCACTTCTCTGCTTTACAATGTACTATCTTAAATCAGTTTATTGACAGGGAGAGTGAGACTAATAACTGTCAAGATGACAGACTGAACTTTCCCACCACAGGCTTGTAATCCTTTTATGTGAGGATAGGAAGGTAATATCAAATAATATTTCTGCTGCACTTTATGTTTTACAAAGCACATGAAATACATTATTTCATTTGATATTTCCTTAACTTGGTGCCTCAGTTATTATCATCAAAACTTATTCACTGATAAGGAAATGGAATACAATGTTTAGTAAAGACATACAGTCAGTAAGTCATATACTTAGGGCTCAAGGCCTAGGTCTTCAGTTTCTATTCTTTCTACAATATATTCATTTAATTTTCCATTTTCCCCCTCCCAATCAAGAAAAGAAACACTATGAGAGAAAAATAATCCATTTTTGCAAATAATGTCTCAAAGGTAGAAAGTGATAGGAATGGAAATTAAATCTGGGCATACCACCTAAAATCTTTTTTAATATTCTACAATAACTGGTTACATGAGAAAGACCGAAAAATCTAAAGACCACTGTCGGACACTGTAGTGAATAAGACAGAGAATAAATGAAATCCAAGAGAATGTGTGACCACGGCACACTATGTTTCAGGACACCTACTATTCAATTCCTAGCCCAAGTCATCACTGAAATAGGGAAGTTAACATGATGTGTAGAGAAATTGTATAACTTTCTAGTTTGAGATCTTCGACTTTCTTTCAATGGAAATGTGAAATCTGTAGATATCAGAAAACTGTAGGTTTTGTTTTTATATTTCACTCACATCACAAAAATTGGAAAGAACTGACACAATAGTTTAGACTCTTGATTCTAACCTTGTTTTAGTTTTTGTGAGAATCCTGTATAATTGGTATTATTGTACCTTGTTCTTCTTACCTTTAAAGATGAGGAAATAATCCCATAAGATTGGGTAATGATAGAAAAGGATTCTAAGGTTGGGAAGAAGGAAAGGAATGGAAGGAGGAGAGAAAAGAAAGGGGGAAGTATGAGGGAAGAGGGAGGGAAATAGGGAGGGAGGGATAGGAGGGAGAAAGGGAGAGAGAGAGAGAGAGAGAGAGAGAAGAGAGAGAGAGAGAGAGAGAGAGAGAGAGAGAGAGCGCCTTAATTAAGGTTATATTGCTGTGAAGAAACACCATGACCAAGGTAACGTCTATAAAGAACTCAGAGTTGGCTTACAGTTTCAGAAGTTCAGTCCATTATCATCATGGCAGGAACATGGCAGAGCCCAGGCAGGCATGGTGCTGAAGGAGCTGAGAATTCTGTAGGCAGCAGAAGAGGACTGTAACACTGGGTCTAGCTTGAGCTTATATATGAGACCTCAAATCCCTCCCTCCACAGTGACCCACTTTCTCTAACAAGGCCACACCTCCTCCAATAAGGCCACACCTCCTAATTTTGTCACTTCCAGTGGTCCAAGCACATTCAAACTACCACAGAGAGGAAGAAGCGAAGAAAGGAAAAATGGAACGACAGAAATAGAAAGGAGGAAGTGAGAGTTGTGTTTTTCTTTGTTTCGGTTTTTGCTACCCATTCTATCTTTTCACACTTTATATCGGTCATAGTGGGAAGAGGATGACTTGCCAGAGAACAGACTCTCTCTCTCTCGCCGCTCTCTCTCTCTCTCTCTCCTCTCTCTCTCTCTCCTCTCTCTCTTTTCGCTTTTCTTTTGGAGTTTGGTAGAGTGTTGTGCCAACATGTGTTTGTTAATATGTTAACAGAACCATTCTGTAGTATGGCTGCTGCTTGAGAACTAGCATTCGGTTCAGTTTAATGTTTACAGGTGCCCCATTACTCCTCTGTAGTTCTTAGAACTGGGTTTGTGTCTGCCTGCAGATAGACTAGGACTAGAATCCTTCTCTAGCTGTGTCTAGTTGAGTGAGCCACACCTTTACTATGGCCTCAGTTTTTCCACCTTGTCTTCTCCTAAAATTGATGTGCTATGATGCTGAACAGAAATGAATACAAAATCCTGTTTTTCAACTGCAAGCACATTATGAATCTAAAGTATAATTTTTCTGTCTCATAAATATGTACTTTGTGCCTCAATAATTTACAGGTTTTCCTTTTTAGTTCATCTTACTTTGCCCCCCATTATTTCTCAAAAGAATATCTGTGCAGGGATACTATAAACAATATTTGCAAGCAGCTCATACAACCTCCTGATGGGTTCCTCTTACTTTTTTCTTCACTTATAGAACTCTTCAAAACTGAAAAACATCAAAAATAACAAGATGTGAGGGAAGCCACTCGGTCAGTGAACATAAACGTTGCAATGAAGAAGGAATCTTCTTCTAGCTGGAAAACAACGATTCCCCAATGGACCCTGGAAGAATCTGGACTGACCGCTGCAAAGACAAAAACAAGCTTAAATGTTTTAGGACATAAAGCTCAAAGAGAGACCCATGATATGGAATTTAAATTGTCTATTCAGTTTCCTAAAACCCACAAGTCTTGTTTTCTTGTTGTTTAAGACACATCTATTTATTATACATCTTTTGTGTCGCTTATTTTATCTATCAACAATTGGCAATGAGAAATAATTTTGTTCTCCAATTATTGAGTAAGATTCTATTTTAAAAGACTAAACTCTCACTGAATTTTCATCCCTTTTTTTTTCTAGCAGTTTTCTTCCCATTTTTCCAGTTTCAACATCATTTCTGCTAAGACTCAATAAGGAAAATTAATTATGTCTGACAGTGACTTAAAATGGTCAAGTTTCTTCTGTGATTCCTTGGAAACTGTGAAAATAAGTTTGACTTCACATTTTCAACTTGTTTTATAAATATACTATAAATAAATGTCAACTCTCAACAGCTAGCATCATTATGAGTCACAGAACTTTCTCTAACCTCCTCCCTCTATTTCTAAAAGGGAGAGTTGCTGACCAAAGAATCGCCTGGGCTCTGAAAAATTGCCTTGTATTTTATATACTATATTCTTGATCATGCTTCTAATGAATGCTTATTAGAATTGTAGCAAACCATTTAGTTAACCATAATATTTGATGGGAAGAAAAAAGGCAATATATAATTGTAATGAGCCTTATAAATATAGTTGACAGAAGCCAAGGAGATTATTAATGAATACATAATAGAATAGTACTTATAGTTATATGCCTGTAAAAATTAAAGGCAAACACATTTTATAAGTTTTCTTATTGTGTTAAATATACAGGAATACTATTACTTTGTCTTTCTTAACAGGAAGAGATTGAGAATTTTTCTAGTTAGGTTACATAGAGAATAGTGGGAAGCCTTAGGTTTTGTTCATAAGTCAGACATTTTACAAACTTTAATCTTATAATTAATTTATGAGTTGGGAGAACTTATTTGATGATTTAGTACTGAAGAGTCTCTAAAGATAGTAAACCATGAGGTAATTTTCATCATATAATCACAGCTGGAGATCTTTTATAAAATTTTTATATTCTGATTTCTTACTTTCTGTTATCTTTTTCTCTTTAAGTAATAATTAACCTTATTTCAGTGCTTTAAAATTTGCTTAATGACTTAACTGTTATCATACTATGTATCAATAATAAAATTTTAGGAGATTGTTTTTTATCTGTTTTTTTTTTTTCAGTTTAGTTTACACACATTTGAGCGGTAAATTAGAATGTGGATGTCCCTGTATTTGAGTCTTTAGACATCATAGACAGTCATGACCCAAACACATAGCCTAAGAAAGCTACACTATGAGTAATCTGGGACCAATACAATTTGTCATTTTTCAGCTAACAGTGAGTGAGCATTGAGTAGTTTTAGTTTGGTATATGAGAACAGTTGAATTTGAACTTTTTGTAAGCCATGTCTTTGACTAGAAAATGAGAAAATGAATTCTCTTCCTTTAGTTGTGAATCATCAAAGACTTTCTACTATAAATCATGTCTTACATTTCTATCTTAATGAAATTCCCCTTTAATAATATGCTTCTAGTTGTCTTGGTATCAAAAATACAATAAACTTTATGACCTATCTAAGATCTTGAGACATTGGAATAAAATTTCCATTGTTCATATGTATGTGTCTCTGGCCATGGTTAACTATGAAATAAATTACTTCCTATAACAATTTAGCAAAAATATTCTTTAACTAGAACTGAAACAAGTTTTCACCATTGAGAAAACTGACTGTTTTTTTGTTTGTTTGGTTGGTTTTTTGTTTTGTTTGTTTGTTTGTTTTTTTAAAGCCAGGAAGAAAAATAATGTCCCCTATATTCCTATGCACTGTGGGTTTACAATCTTGGGCCAAGTCATAGCAACAAAATTTCTTGGCATAGTCATGAAATATAAATAGGTGTCAATATGACCAGTAACTAATTCTACTAATTAAAAAGCTGCCTTCCCTAATATTGACTCATTGAAGCAGTTTGAGGATGGGTTACTACGGTTGTGATTAAATACCATGACAAAACACAACTTGGGGAGGAAAAAGCTTATTCCATTCACAATTCCATATAACTGTTCACCATCAAAAGCAGTGAAGACAGAAACTTGGAGGCGGAAGCTAGTGCAGAGGCCATGGAGGCTTGCTGCTTACTGACTTAACCCTCGTGGTTTCCTCAGTCTGCTTTTTCTTTATTATTAATTTTTTTTAGTTTTTTTTAAATTGGATATTTTATTTACATTTCAGATGTTATCCCCTTTCCCCATCTCACCCACCCCCCCAGGAAACAACTATTCCATCTCCCCTCCTCCTGCTTCTAGGATGGTGTGCCCCCACCCACCCACCTACTCCCACTTCCCTGACATCAAATTACCCCACACTGGGGTATCTAGCCTTCATGGGACCAAGGACCTCCTCTCCCACCTATGCCTGAAAAGGCCATCCTCCCCTACATATACAACTGGAGCCATGGGTCCCTCCCTATGTGCTTCCAGGTTTAGACCCTGGGAGCTCTGTTGGTTGGTATTGTTGCTCTCCCCATGGGGCTACAAACTCTTTCAGCTCCTTCAGTCTTCTCTTTAACTTCTCCATTGGGATTCCTATGATCAGATCAATGGTTAGCTGTAAGCATCTACCTCTGTATATGTCAGGCTCTGGCAGACCTCTAAGGGGATAGCTATATCAGGCTCCTGTCAGCATGGACTTCCTGACATCCACATCAACGTCTACCTTCGGTGACTGCACATAGGATGGATACCCAGGTGGAATAGTCTGCAGATGAGCCCCACACTTTGTCTCCATATTTGCTCCCATGAGTATTTTGTTAATTCTTCTGAGAAGGACTGAAGCACCCACACTTTGGTCTTCCTTCTTCATGAGCTTCATGTGGTCTGTGAGCTGTATCTTGAGTATTATATTATCAGTGAGTGCATACCATGTGAGTTCTTTTGTGATTGGGTTACCTCACTCATGATGAGATTTTCTAGTTTCATCCATTTTGCCTAAGAATTTCATGAGTTCATTGTTTTTAATAACTGAGTAATACTCCATTGTGTAAATGTATCACATTTTCTGTATCCATTCCTCTGTTGAAGGACATCTAGGTTCTTCGTAGCTTCTGAATAAGGCTGCTATGAACATAGTGGAACATATGTCCTTGTTATATGTTGGAACATCTTCTGGGTATATGCTCAGGAGTGGTATAGCTGGTTCTTCAGGTAATGATATGTCCAATTTCTGAGGAACTGCCAGACTGATTTCCAGAGTGGTTGTACCAGCTTGTAATCCCACCAACAATGGAGGAGTGTTCCTCTTTCTCAACATCCTTGCCAGCATCTGCTATCACCTGAGTTTTTGATCTTAGCCATTCTGACTGGTGTGAGGTGGAATCTTTTTTTTTTTTTTTTTTTTTTTTGATTTGCTTTTCCCTGATGGCTAAGGATCTTGAACATTGCTTTAGGTGCTTCTCGGCCATTCAAATTTCCTCAGTTGAGAATTCTTTGTTTAGCTCTGTACCCCATTTTTAATAGGGTTATTTGGTTGAAATAATGCCTTGCATCCTATCAGATCACCAGGACTAAGGCTGGTCTTCAATAACAAAAACAACACATGGAAACGGAACAATGATCTACTCAATGATGACTTGGTAAGGGAAGAAATAAAGAAAGAAATTAAAGACGTTTTAGAATTTAATGAAAATGAAGGCACATCATACCAAAACTTATGGGACACAATGAAAGCAGTGCTAAGAGGAAAACTCATGGCTCTGAGTGCCTCCAAAAAGAAACTGGAGAGAGCAAACACTAGCAATTTGACAGTGCACCTGAAATATCTAGAACAAAAAGAAGCAAATACACCCAAGAGGAGTAGGCATCAGGAAATAATCAAACTCAGGGCTGAAATCAACCAAGTAGAAACAGAAAGAACTATACAAAATACCAACAAAACCAGGAGTTGGTTCTTTGAGAAAATCAACAAGATAGATAAACCCTTAGCCAGATTAACCAGATGGCACAGAGACAGTATCCAAATTAATAAAATCAGAACTGAAAAGGATGACATAACAATAGAAACTGAGGGAATTAAAAAACTCATCAAATGCTACTGAAAAAGTCTATACTCAACAAAACTGGAAAATCTGGATGAAATGGACAATTTTCTACACAGATACCAGGTACCAAAGTTAAATCAGGAGTAGATAAACCAACAGTCCCATAACTCCTAAAGAAATAGCAGCAGTCATTAAGCAGACTTTCTCCCTCCACCCCCCAAAAAGCCCAGAACCAGATGATTTCAGTGCAGAATTCTATCAGACCTTCAAGGAAGACCTAATACCAAGTCTCTTCAAACTATTCCACAAAATAGAAACAGAAGGAACACTACCTAATTTGTTCTATGAAGCCAAAATTACGCTCATACCTAAACCTCAAAAAGACACAACAAAGAAACAAAAATTCAGATTAATCTCCCTTATGAATATAGATGCAAAAATACTCAATAAAATTCTTGCAAACTGAATCCAAGAACACATCACAACAATTATCCATCATGATCAAGTAGGCTTTATTCCAGGAATACAGGAATGGTTCAATATTCAGAAATCCATCAATGTAATCCACTATATAAACAAACTCAAAGAAAAAAACCACATGATCATCTCATTAGATGCTGAGAAAGCATTTGACAAAATTCAGCATCCCTTCATGATAAAAGTCTTGAAAAGATCAGAAATTCAAGGCCCATCCCTAAATATAGTAAAAGTAATATACAGCAAGCCAGTAGCCAACATCAAACTAAATGGAGAGAAATTTGAAGCAAATCCTACTAAAATCAGGGACTAGACAAGGCTGCCCACTCTCTCCTACCTATTCAATATAGTACTGGAAGTCCTAGTCAGAGCAATTAGACAACAAAAGGAAGTCAAAGGGATACAAACAGGAAAGGAAGAGGTCAAAATTTCACTGTTTGCAGACGATATGATAGTATACTTATGTGACCCCAAAAATTCCACCAGAGAACTCCTAAACCAGATAAACAACTTCACCAAAATAGTTGGATATAAAATCAACTCAAACAAATTAGTAGCCTTCCTCTACTTGAAGGATAAACAGGCTGAGAAAGACATTAGGGAAATGATACCCTTTACAATAGTCACAAATAATATAAAATACCTTGGTGTGAATCAAACCAAGTCCCTGAAGAAAGAAATTGAAGAAGATCTCAGAAGATGCTAAGATTTCCCATGCTCATGGATTGGCAGGATTAATATAGTAAAAATGGCCATCTTGCCAAAAGCAATCTACAGATTCAATGCAATCCCCATCAAAATTCCAACTCAATTCTTCATGGAGATAGAAAGAGCAATTGTCAAATTCATTTGGAATAACAGAAAACCCAGGATAACAAAAACTATTCTCAACAATAAAAGAACTTCTGGGGAATCACCATTCTTGGTCTCAAGCTGTACTACAGAACAATATTGATAAAAACTGCAAGGTATTGGTACAGAGACAGGCAAGAAGATCAATGGAATAGAATTTAAGACCCAGAAATGAACCCACACACCTATGGTCACTTGATCTTTGACAAAGGAGCTAAAACCATCCAGTGGAAAAAAAACAGCATTTTCAACAAATGGTGCTGGTTCAACTGGAGGTCAGCATATAGAAGAATGCAAATTGATCTATTCTTATCTCCTTGTACAAAGCTCAAGTCCAAGTGGATAAAGGACCTTCACAGAAAACCAGATATACTGAAACTAATAGAAGAGAAGGTGGGCAAGAACCTCGAATACCTGGGCACAGGAGAAATTTTCCTGAATAGAACACCAATGGCTTATGCTCTAAGATAAAGAATTCTTAAATGGGACCTCATAAAATTGCAAAGCTTCTGTAAGACAAAGGACAATGTCAATAGGAGAAAATGGCAGCCAACAGATTGGGAAAAGATCTTTACCAATCCTACATCCGATAGAGGGTTAATATCCAATATATATAAAGAACTCAAGAAATTAGACTCCAGACAACCAGCCTACTTTTTAAAATTATCTAGAACCACCAGCCCAAGAACGGTCCTAGCAACAATGAGCTGGGACCTTCCTCATGAAGAGGTCAGAATAGCAGGATAGACTTTATCTTGCTCTTCAAACTCCATTTTAAGTTGCTTGTCCTCAGAGTGACATGGTCATCTTGAACTCTGGGAAAGAGACCATAAAATGTTCTCAGCAGTTGAAAATAGACATAATAACTGTGGCCAGCTCACAGTAAGAAGATAGAGTGGTCACAATAACAGAATGAGTTAAGAAATCTGAGTCATTCCAAGGTCAAGATGCCTCTTTTCATTGTATCTCCTTATGGTTTGAACAGATGATATGCATCAATCAGTTTAAAGGCCAATATTCCTTTACTTATTTACCCAATCATGTAATGCCAAGATTTGAAAGACGCTGCTTGCAATTTTTTCTTATATAAACCCTAAGCCCCTAGACTGTATATCACTTCCCTAACCTGTTGCATCAGGAAGGTTTGTGACCCGAGTCCAAAGTCGAATAAATACTCTCAAGTGCCTACATTGGAGTTGTGATCCCTTGGGGTCTCTTGAGGATCCTGTGACTTGGGCATAATACTCATCAATTGGTAATTAAGAAAATATCTTAGAGCTGATCTTAGGGAGGTATTTTCTCAATTGAGGTTCCCTCCTTTCAGATGACTTTAGTTTGTGTCACATTGACATAAAACTAGCCAGGAGGTAGGTGTGTGTGTGTGTGTGTGTGTGTGTGTGTGTGTGTGTGTGTGTGTGTGTGCGTGTATACCCATCTGTGTGTGAGTGTGAAGGTTAGTGTTGACTGTCAGTTTCTCAGTATCTAGAGTCATCTAGGAGGCAAGTCTCTCGGCATACCTGTGAAGGATTGCTTAGATCATGTTAGCCTCTGTGCAAGCCTATGAAGGATTATGTTGAATGGGTTGAAGGTGAGAATGTCCACCCTAAAGGAGGGGACCAACATTGCCTGAGTGTGAATGCATGAAAACCAGTAAAAAGCTGAGTTCCACATCCTGCTTCTACTGCTCCTGACTGCAGATGCAAGGTGACCAAATGCCTCACTACTCCAATCTGTACAACTTCCCTGACATGAGGGATTATACCCTGGAACCAGTACACAAATAATCCTCCTTCCTTACTTGGATTTTTAAAAGAGAGCATTTTATCATAGCTATAGGAAAATAAGATAGAAAGGAAGTATGAAGTTGCAAAAAGTAATTTATTTGAAATGGACTGGCTAAACTCTTATAAGAACACTATAATGTAAAAACATTTTTAAGCCCAAAGTCAGCATTTAATATAATTTTTAGGTTTTATATAACAGCCTTGTCAAATTACTGCTAAATAGGGAAGAATGTATAAATTTGTGAAAAGAATGAATTATGATATAAATGAACCTTGATAATTAAGGATACTAAAAATGGAACTCAGTCATTTGAGCATAATTTTTTAATTTATCATAACATTTGTAGGATTTTTTCATTTATTGCTTCCACTTCTACTGTTTTAATTCAAACAGCCACTGATACCATTGGTCTATTATGATAACCTGACAACATCCTTCCCCTTTGTTTGGGATACAGATGCAGCTGTTCTACCCAGTACACAGAATGGGCATGTGTAACAAGTGTCACACAAGCTTCCCACTGTGCTCAGAATAAATGCAAAATGTCTAAAATTATCTACATCGTCCTTTGTTGTCCAATCCTTTCACTTCTCCAATGCCTTTCTCACCTGCCTGCTAGCATCCCTCTGGTCTTCCATCAGCTATGCCAGAACCAACCCAAGCTCGAGGTCTTTGTAGTTGTTTTCCATGCTTTGAAGCTCTTCTACTCAGCTCTCCATGAAAGTCATTATCTTATTTCCATAGGTCTGATCCACAGGTTACATTCTCTCTGCAGCCTTCCCTAATCAATTGTCTTAGGTTTTAGCCTCAACTCATCCTGGCCCTTCTCATATGCTTCATTGTTTTAGTTTTTATATAATTGGATCCATCTGTTACATATTTTACACATACAGCTTATTTTATATCTCTTTTGGACACAAAAAAAACTTCAAGAGGACAGAAGTTTTTGCTTGGTCTGTGAACTATTAACCTAGGTATGTAGAAGAGTATTTGGTTCTCAATTTATTTTTGCTGAATAAATTGATGAAATTTAAGAAATGAGATCTCAATGCCTGGTCTGATCTTACACAATTTCCCAAAAGTAAAAAGCCTTGACTTAATATTTTGCATTTTATTTGAACTAATATATACACTATATCTATCTACCTATTTCTGTATTCGTATTTATCTCTCTCTCTCTCTCTCTCTCTCTCTCTCTCTCTCTCTCTCTCTCTCTCTCTCTCTCTGTCCTGTCTGTCTGTCTGTCTTATTGGAGAAAGCTTTAAGTAGTTTATATCCACCCCAAACCAAGAAGCTTTTATTTCAACTCATATTTTATCTATAAAGGAATCTGAAACAAAATGAGATAAATAAATTTGCCCAAGTTGACTCATGTTCTTTCTGTAGATAATTTTTGGCTTTGGGCAAACTAGACAGCTCGTATAGTGGTTAGCTGCCTGGAGCTTTGCCCACTGGGAGGATTTCCCATTGCCATTTTCTTTCAGGTTCACCTCTATGTGGGAAATTAAGGTAACAGTATTCCACTTAGAGACTCTATTAATCTATCATGTTTACTGATACATGTAACAGTGTAATTCGTTTTATTAGTTGCTTATAGAGAGCACTTCCTCATGAGCTGCATAAGTATGGGCTGAGTGGAAGTGTGATGCATATTAAAGGTCTGGATCAGGCTCACTCGTTCGTATGGCTCACAGGCACCATTTTGGCCCATTCCCTTTTAGGATCACACGTGCCACTGGTATTATGGTAGACTGCAGCTAGCCTTAGCTGACTTTTATGAATTGGTGCAGGTGCAGATGACAATAGTGTACTGTTGTTCCATACTCAGTCTCTCTCAGCTCAGTAGCATGTAACGTCTGCTTTCAAATAATGAATAATTTTATGATGAAATGCCATGACCATGTTCCAGGGACTCTAAAGAAATTTATCTATTAAGGTTAACTGAAAATTTCATATACTCTCTTTATTTGCTATAGATAGCTTTAACACCACAGGTTTGCCAGAGCAACAGATTAGAAATGGAAGCCTGCTCAAACCACATACCCGATCTGCTGTTAGCATCTTTTCTTCTTCTGGATCTCAGCACCACCTGCTATTTTTGTCTCTTCTAGAAACTAGAGCACTATAATTAAGTCTGGTAAGTTAATTCTAGAAATCAAATAGATCTTACTAAATTCTGTGTTGCTCATTGTTATAAGGAGTTTGGTTAATATGAAAGACAGCAGATGCTGTCAAGGATGTGGAGAAAGAGGAACACTCCTCCATTGTTGGTGGGATTGCAAGCTGGTACAACCACTCTGGAAATCAGTCTGGAAGTTGCTCAGAAAATTGGACATAGTACTACCCGAAGACCCAGCTATACCACTCCTGGGTATGTACCCAAAAGATGCTCCAAAATATAACCAGGACAAATGCTCCACTATGTTCATAGCAGCCTTATTTATAATAGGCAGAAGCTGGAAAGAATCCAGATGCCCTTCAGCAGAGTAATGGATACAGAAAATATGGTACATTGACACAATTACTCAGTTATTAAAAACAGTTGACTTTTATGAATTGATGCAGATGACAATAGTGTACTCTTTTTCCATACTCAATCTCTCTCAGCTCTGGGTAAGGGGATTACATTTGAAATGTAAATAAATAAAATATCTAATAAAAAGAAAATAATTCCAGTCTAAATATATTGTGTAGCACCCCAAGATGAAATAATTGTCCAATACCTTATTTTTTCCTCTTAGAATATATGGTAATTTGAATGAAAATGGTCCCCATACGTTCATAGGACTCTGACTAAGACAAAGTAGATTCCATGACATTACCAGACCATTGCAATTTTAAAATCACTATAAGCAACAATTTGGGCCACTGTAAGTTGTATTGAACAGGTGTCAGAATGCATATATTTTACCACAGAATCTACATCATGTTAAAATTGTATATTTTCCATATATGGACCACTGTGATATTTCTAGGTAGTTTTGGTTGTCTGGACTCCATGATGAAAAAAGTGGGAAAGTCAGTGCTTTCCAGGGGTGAAACTGCCAGAGTTGCTTTCATCCTCCTTCTAGTACTAAAACTTATGTATTCAGCAGATAAAAATTCACAGAGTACATAATGAAGGTTAAGAAAGCTAGTTTAATAAAGATAGAGTGTCCTGTGCAGGCCATAGCATCAGTAATAGTGTCAGGTCTTGGTGCCCTCCATGAGAAGGATCCCAAGTTTGACTGGTCATTGGAACTCCTTTCCTTCAGTTTTTCCTCTATTTTTGTCCTTGCTGTTCTTTTAGACAGGAAGACTTCTGGGTCACAAATTTTGATTGTGGGTTGGTAACCCTGTCCCTTCTCTTGAGGCCCTTCTATCTACTGGAGGTGGACTCTTCAAGTTTCCTCTCCCCATTGTTGGGCAATTTGGCTAAGGTCATTGAATCCAGACAGTCTCATCTCCCAGGTCTGGTACATTCTAGAGACCCCTCCCCCCATCACATCCTCTGAGGCTGTATATTTCCGTTCATTCTCTGGCCTTCTGGGAGTCTCTCCTCCCCAGGGAAGGGGGAGGCCTAGTTGGGGAAGCACCCTCTCAGATGCAAGGAGGAGGAGGAGGAGGAGGAGGAGGAGGAATGTAATGAGGAACTGTGGGAGGGGGGACCAGGAAGGGGAGCAATAGCTGGAATATAAATAAAATAACAAAAAATAAATATATAGTAGTCATAATTAGGATACTATATGACCAAATCTTTTGCCAGATAGCTTTCTATATTGACTTATTGTGTGGATGGAACTGATAAATAATGAGACATTATAGAAACTTCTTACTCTGTATTCTTTCAGTCTCTAAGGAGCATGGATTTATATCAATGCATATATTTTATGATATTGTTTTATGTTTGTTATCTTGGTCAGAGGTAAGTGACTATAGCTTCAAGTGATTTACCTTAGGGTTTTCCTATTATAAAACATGAAAGTATTATAAATTATAAATATAATAATCAAAAACAAATCAATCCAGGTTAGGTATACTGTTAGATAAAGATTATGACATAGGAGACTTTTGCAGCTGTCTAACATATATTAAAGAAAGATGGACCTTTGAGAACTATAAAAGAAACATAAAAAACATTAAAGAGATTGGACAGTGGTCAGTAATTTATTTAGTTGGAGTTAGTAGGAGAAATTAGAGAGGGAGTACAAAGTGGAAGTGAATCAGTCTTTGAAAGGACAATGCCTGAGAGCTTTTAGAAACACAAACATATGTCAGGAAATATGAAGCAGTCATCGCTGCACCGTATCAATGAGATCTGAGAAGACAGATACAAGGATAAAACTAGTCTAGCAGCTGGGCACTCAGGGTGCTTTCTTTAGTTCAGACAAAAGCTGTGAGCTAGGGACACCTCAAGTGAGAACAGTGACTCCCACTAAATAACTTGAAAAATAAGAATAAAAGAGCTTTGTTAATAAGCAAAAACAGAGTTTACAATCATCTAAATTCTTAGTGCAAAAAATATTTATAGGCATGTACTGTAAAAAAAAATTAGCAAAAACTTGAATTGAAAATGAATAGGGTACTGAAATGAGACTCAGTAAATAGGAGAAGAAATTTGCTATATAGAGTTCAAGCAAAGCTTCCTATCTAGAATATATAAGGAAAGCTCATAGATTGTTAATATTAATTCTGATAGTTCATTCAGCTAATTGCACACAACCTAATTTTAAGAAAGGACAAAGGTCTTATGTATACACTTCACCAATGATTCTACACAAACAATGATAATGAAAATATGAAAAAATAATAGTAACAGAATAAAAAATGTAATAGTAAATGGAATCTTCCTACGGGTGGAGGCATATTCCTGTCTCCTCCCTTAGGAGCTAACTCAGTTGAGCCAGTAAAAGGACCACTCCTAAAAGGAGGGTTCACCTTCAGATAATGTACTTTTCCTTCCTAGAATTTCCACTGCCACTCAGTCCCTTAGAGCTACCAGAAGGTTCTGTTTTTCTATATCTATAGAACTATGGTATGTTCTTCTTTTCTGCCATATTCTTTCTGATTCTGTCCAGAGCCTGAGTAAGCAGAAACTCTCCAATGTCCTGTGTTTCTTTGTCTTCTCTAAAGTTTTCTTCCTCATCATGTAAATAATCTCTCTCTCTGCTGGCTTATCTTGCCCATTCTCCCCCTCCAGACAGCTGCAAGATTGACAGCTTAGCTGCTATCAATAATTAGGGTTTTTAATTCTTTCTTATCTTTTTCTTATTTTATAAAAGATACTCACTTCTGTTTTATAATTATATATTATGTTTAAATATTATTTATATATAATTATATATAATATACAGCTATACATATAATTATTGTCATTAATTATACATGAATTAATATATATTTATTTATATATATATAATATAGAATTATGTGCATAATTATACATATAATAAATTATACAAATATAATTATGAATAAATATAATTATACAAATAATGAAATTCATAAAATAAATAATTACACATTATTTTATGTATAATTAATATAACCTATGTAGCATAGATTAATATGAATTCTCTGAAAATTTTATACATTAGAATTACACTGACAGCCGGGCGGTGGTGGCACACGCCTTTAATCCCAGCACTTGGGAGGCAGAGGCAGGTGGATTTCTGAGTTCGAGGCCAGCCTGGTCTACAGAGTGAGTTCCAGGACAGCCAGAGATACATAGAGAAACCCTGTCTCGAAAAACCAAAAAAAAAAAAAAAAAAAAAAAAGAATTACACTGACACCACTCCCATCTCCTAATCTGACCCCACGCATTCATTTTTTCTTTTATGTATGTATATAAATATATATATGTACACACACATATATAACTTACTGAATCCATTTGGTTTTGCTTATAGGTAAATGTGCCTATGGTTTGAACGCTTGGCATCGAAAAACCTATATGAGAGTTCATTCCAGAAGGATACTCATTCCCTGTATCTATGCAGGTGACGACCACATCTAGATCTAAATCTAGGCATTGAACCATGTGGAATTTTTTTTTTTCTTTCTTTTTTTTTTTTTTTTTTTTTTGGTTTTTCGAGACAGGGTTTCTCTGTATAGCCCTGGCTGTCCTGGAACTCACTTGGTAGACCAGGTTGGCCTCGAACTCAGAAATCCGCCTGCCTCTGCCTCCCAAGTGCTGGGATTAAAGGCGGTGGCCACCACCGCCCGGCTCCATGTGGAATTTTGTAAGACTCTACACGTAAGCCTCAAATGTAGCAGCAGAGTAAGCACTGCAAGAATGAAGTCTCAAGTCAATATTTGTGTACTTGTTGACATGAGAATGATCATGTTGAGGACCCTAGACCCTCAAATCCATGAAGGAGTGGAAAGGAACTCTCTTCCAGAATACGGCTTAGAGAAAAGTGGCAAAGCCTTCCTCTGGTCCATGTGTGGATAATGATGTGTGCAGAAAATATTCATTATAGCTTTCTCTACCTCTATGATGTTTACTATGTGAGAAGACTTCTCCTATAGAAACAGATTAGCGAAACTGGTTCCATTCATTCAGCTGTATACCATATTCTCAGGCTGCTCATTTATCTGTACTTAATAGCCCTGCATTCTTGTTCGTGGGCATGGGTATGATAACCCCATCTTTCTGTTCAACTTTATATAATTAACAGGTTGAGCTTCCTGGATACTATAGTGTCTCTATCAGAGAACCCAAACCACCTGATCCCAGCATTTTCTCTGCGTGTATGTGTGTCTGCCTGTGGGACTGCATAAGGGTATCCTGGTTCTTGGCTGGGCCTGGGCCTGGAACCCCGATATTCCAAGGGAGAAACCGCAGGAGTTCGGCCACATCCCCAGAACCCAGGGTCCTAAAAAGCAGTCTAATCTCCATGGACCTACATTGTTCAGTCACATAGGCCATTACAGCCCCTCCCAAAGTGCACAGGTAGAGGGTGTGACTACAGGCCTCAGGCCCTAGGGATTTACATACTAATGAAGGTCAGAGAGAGGAGCCAATTAAGCATGCTTCCCCAGACCCTTCCCACTTCTCCCTATTTAACTCAGGTTTGCCCTGAGTTTTGGGGGGTACATCCAGATCCATCCACCATCCGCCATGATAGTAAACCCTTTTGGAACCAAGGACGTCCTAGTATCATTGGGGCCTGCTGTCACTGAAACTTCCAGCCTTCTGGAACCTTAGACCTTCTCCTGCATGTGGGAACCAGGCAGCCTCCACCGCGCCGGTCCCGGGCTGCTGCCGTGTGGGCCCAGAGATTCCTTCGCTTTGGCCCCCAACCCCCCCACCCCCATTTCCCACATCTGCCTTTTCTTCATTCTCTCTCTTCCCCAACTAAGCCAAGTCCTCAGGAGCTGTATGACTGCAAAGGGCTTGGCACTCATGGAAAATCACAGAAGAAGGGGCAGAAAGATTGTCAGAGCCAAAAGACTAAGAAATCTGCAGCCAATGGTGTATTCTATATATGAAAGAGAAGTTGCACATGTTACTCTCAACACTATGCCTCAATGAGATTAACATAATGATACTGGTTGATGTACAACATGGACAAGATTTTTGTTTAAACTCAAATTGAGCTTCCATTTGAGCCTGTTTATTGTGGTTTTCAATGATAACACAGAGAAAACCATGACTAACTCCAATTTCTCTGGTAGGGAGCAATATGACGGTTCTGCCTGGACATCCTAAGATGTCAGGAAGCAACTCTTTGCTGCTTTTTACGCTTTTAACTGGTAAAGAAAATGAACCGTTGGCTACACCCTAGATGCAGCAACAGTGTACTTGGTCACAGGCAGTATAAGGAAATACAGGTTAATACCACAGTGAAATATAGCATTACAAAACCAGTGGGAAGGTAAAATTTAAAGGAAAAGAAGATAAGGATACATTTTGAAGAAAATATCGAGCAACCAGATCTCTCACATGTTCCTGATGGGATTTAAAATGGATCCGTCTGATATAGGTGTACTACTTTAGGTAGATATAATAAAGCTAAATATAAACCTGTACTCTGACCCCAATTTAAACTCCTGAAGTCTAAGTTTTAAAAGGCAATGCCCTTGTAAACTATATTTTTAGAAGCTTTATTTTTACAAGCAATGCTTTTGTAAGCTATGGAGTAATTTTTTTTTTTTTTTTTAGGAACTTTATTTAAAACTTCTCCAAACTGGAAAAAGCCCATGCCCAGGAACAGTGTAATAGATAAAACTACAGTGTAATCACAAAATGGTTAGGACTTAGCAGTGAGGGGTAAACCACAGACATGTAGCAACAGAGTATATTTCAGACCTAGAGGTGTCAATGGTAGAAACTACACAGAACAGTTACACTCACTATATGACTGGATGCATGTGAATTTGGGGAACAGACAAAATGCTTCAAAGTGATAAAAAGAGGTGCATTTGTATTTGTTCTGGTGATAATTGTGAGAGGGCACCCTAGAGGTCCCTCATGGGCTGGCAATTTTACTTACTAGTACTTCCTATGGTTATATGGAAACAGATTTAATTCATAAAGCTTCAATCTTTAGAATAGTGCACATCACTGCACATATGTGAGAAAAAAGGGGCATGGCAAAAACAAATCTCAAACTAGAATTTACCTGAGATAGGGGCAAAGAGAGATTGGTTTGGCCTGTGGGGTGAACAATGATTTAGCAGTGTTATATTTCTTATTTATTGTGGGAAAAGGGGGCCACAGTGGAAGAGTCCTGGAGGCTTCCAGGCAGCAGGTCCCACATACAGGAGAAAGGTCTGGAGTTCCAAAGGCTGAAAGCTTTGGCAATGACAGGCCCCAATGATTCGAGGAAGTCCTTGGTTCCAAAAGTGTTTATTTTCATGGCGGGTGGTGGATGGATCTGGATGTACCGCCACTCCAAACTCAGGGCAGACCTGAGTTAAATAGGGAGGGAGAAATGGGAAGGGTCTCGAAAGAATGCTTAATTGGCTCCGTCCTTTGACCTTCATTAGTATGTAAATCCCTAGGGCCTGAGGCCTGTAGTTACACCCTCTACCTGTGCACTTTGGGAGGGGCTGTAACGGCCTACGTGACTGAACAATGTAGGTCCATGGAGATTAGGCTGCTTGTCAGGACCCTGGGTTCTGGGGATGTGGCCGAACTCCTGCCGTTTCTCCCTTGGAATCTCAGGGTTCCAGGCCCATGCCCAGCCAAGAACCAAGATACACTTACACAGTCCCACAATTTATCATGATGTTTTGTGCATATGAATGGTGCTGTAGTAGGATAAAAAAATAATGACATAAGAATAGCTTTGTCGAGGGTGGGGAGGTGAGGTACAGGGGAGGGTGGGCTGGGGTACACCAACATGGAGATAGGTGGAGGGGGGAAGGGATAGTGAGTTCCTGGGAGGGAGGGGGGGAAATGGGGTAAGGAGAGAACATCTGAAATGTAAAAAAAATTTCCAATAAAAAATTTCCAATAATAAAAAAAAAAGAATAGCATTGTTATTTGCCCTGATTAACAGAAAGGCGGATGCTCCTCAAACGTGCAAAGTATGCGTTAGGTCCTCTCTATGTACTTTATTTGGTCACATTGTTCTCTGGCATATTCTGTTGCTCTACTCTGGCTAAGACACATTTCCACTAGGACGAGCTCATAAATATTTTCTTGTATTTATCCTACATGCTAACGAAAGATAAGAAGTAAGTTTTCTTCAGCATATTCCTTAAAATGCCCAGAACACTTTTGTTGAAAATAAATGCTTTTCACACTATATGTCAAAAAACTTATCTTCTTTGGTGTTCAACAGCAAAAGCGAAAGTCTTCAGTTAGTACTCAGAGTACTTGCCTACTTAAAGCATGTGATATTTATACACATTTAGAAGTAGCCTTCACATTTTTTTTTTTTTTTGACTTTATACATTTTGAGAAAACACCAAACCTGGCTTGAGCTAATGCATGACAACGTGCTGCATGCAAAGTTGTTTTTCTAACTTAAAAATCTGTAGTAAGGTAGTAAGAAGAGGCCCCTAAGCACACATCTGCTTGGTTATAGAACAGTATGAGCTCTCTTATATTACTCTCTCCTCTGCAAGAACTCTTAACTCCTGAGCTATCAGTCTGGCCTCACAAAGGCATAGATTTAAACTCCTATATTATGCAAGTTGTAGAGAAGTACTTCTTTGATGTGTTTTTGGAAAATACATAAAATAACAAAAAATTTAGAGTATTATTGATAATAAATATCAACTAAAAAACAGTTGTCTTTTCTATTACCAAATTACTTGAATGATTTACTCTAGGCAAAAATAAAAAATTATGCCAAGGAAAGAGAACACAGAAGAGCACTGTCTTAACTCTACAACATTATGAATAATTCATGTATCCGTCAGGGGCTACCAGTCTTACACATATGAAATAGATTCAGAAAGAGTTTGGTGTTGTGTGTATACATGAAGATTATGTAAAGTTTTTCAATGTTTACTTTCAAAACATAAAATAAATGTTCAAAATTGCCCTTCCTAGTCAGCCTGAAAGAGGAATAGGGAGTAAAGCATATTAAGAAGTACTGAGGGGGCTGAGAGATTGCTCAGAGGTTGAGAGCACTGACTGCTCTTCCAGAAGTCCTGAGTTCATTTTCCAGCAACCACCTGGTGGCTTGTAGACATCTATACCAGTGTCTGATGCCCTCTCTGGTGTATCTGAAGAGAGGACAGTGGACTCACATACATAAAATAAATAAATAAGTCTTTAAAACAAAGAACTGAGGGTAGGGTTGGGAAATGTGGGTTGAATTTGATCAGTGACTGCTACAGGCATATTGTGGAAATATGGCCCAGAAATTCATTAATATGAACAATTGACATGATCAAACTTTTGAAAAAAACAATCACCATTGTTTTGGAGGGCTGAAATTATGAAGGTATATAGTTCAACTTTTTAATGATAGTCATGCAATATTGTTAAAGATTACTGCGGCAGTTTGAGTAAGTTTGGCCCCATAGACTCATGCGTGTGTTTGAATGTTTGGCTATAGGGAGTGTCACTAGAAAGTGGTGTGGGCATATTGGAGGAGTTGTGGCCTTGTTGGAGGAAGTGTGTCACTTTGGAGGCAGTGCTACTCCTATGAAGTCTCCTATGCTTAGGCTCTGCCCAGTGTGGAATCAAGTCTTCTTTTGGCTGCCTGCAGAAGGCAGTCTTATCCTGGTTGCCTTTGGATCAAGATGTAGAACTCTCAGCTCCTTTTCCAGGACCAAATCTGTCTGCAAGATGCCATGCTTCCCACCATGATGAGAATGGACTAAACCTCTGAAACTGTAAGCTAGTTTAATTATTCCATTTATTTATTTATTTATTTACTTTAGTTTATTATAATGTATTGTAATATAATATCTAGAATATAATATATAAATATATATATTTAAGTATTTCTTTATAAGAATTGACTTGATGTAGTAGATTTGGCTTAATGCAGCTTGTATTCTAATGTTTATTTGGTTCTCTAAATTGTTTGTACAATGGAATCCACATAGAAGACACTGAAGGACCCTCCCCCTAATTAATTCTGATTAATAAATAAAGATGCCAGCAGTCAATATCTGGGGAGAAGACATATAAGTGGGGTTTAAGTTTCCAGAATTCGGACCACAAGGAAGGGGAGGAAGAGAGCCACCATGCCTTAGAAGACTGTACAGTAGAGGAGAGAGGTGCCACCATGGGTTAGCTGAACTATAAAAACATGACCATGTGGGCTGGCTAAATGGAGCTAGTAGCAGCCCAGATGAAACATAATAAGTAATAATAGGGTTATGGACCCAAAGTAGATTCTAACAGCATGGAGGGTAGCCCAGCTATTTTGCTACATAAGGCATATTAATATAAAGACTGTATGTGTCTTTCATCTGGGAACGTAAGTGGTCACAGGCAGGAAGGAACTTTGTGCTTATATTTATTAAAATATTCATACGACACCTTGGTCATGGTCTCTCTTCATAGCAATAAAACCCTAACTAAGACAAATACTAATGAACACCACACCTCTGTTTCATAGCAAGTTTTACCAAAACAGGAAATAGTTAAAATTACCAAGTGTTTGGGAATACTATCAGGAAATAAAATATGTCAGACTAGACAAGTAAATACACCCATTTCTAGAGAGCTTTGTTTCTGTCACCAGGCTCTCTTGTTACATGGTGATAGACGATCCGGCTCTATCACCATGAGGAGTCATTACCCATGATGTACTTTGCCCTGTGAAAACCCCTCCAATCCATCTACTTCCCATTTCCTTCTTGTTTTTGTATGGACTGTGCTTCCTAGCTACTGTGATCTTTCATCTCAACTCAGGTGCACTAGCAGGCTTCAGAGTTCAAATGTTTTTCCTGGGACTCCTGCTTCATTTAGTAGACAGCTTTATTCTCCCCTCCTCTACTATAGAACATATTACGTAATTACGTATCATCATAATTTGGAATATCTACTCAGATACAGTATTTTGCTGACTTCTTGGCAGTCATGCCATTTATAACGTAATCTTGTGTCTTTAGTGACATGGTAGGTGTACCGTGTATTTGCTTTTTTTTTTTTTTTTTTTTATCAAATAAACTTCTAACAAATGTAAAACTTTAATCATTTTACTTTTCTACCCCTAATTTAAGTTTAAAGTTGAGATTTTGACACCCTCATGGTAGCTCACAGTTATCTGTAACTCCATCTTCAGGAGTTCTGATACCTTCTTTAGATACATGCAATAGACGGCATACTGGCAGAAGAAACAGTTATGCATAAAAAATTAAATAAATAAATAAATAAATAAATACATACAAATATAAATTATAACTGTTTTCCTACCAGTGTATCTACACCACAGAAAAGAAAGTGTCAGAAGCCCTGGAACTGGAGTTACCTATGGTTGTGAGCCACTATGTATGTGCTGAGATCTTAGGGTCTTCTGCAAGAGCAGAAAATGCTCTTAACTGTGAAGCCATCTCCCCACCTTTGGGAATTATGTTTACTAGTGAGAGTTTTGAAAAACGACACAGTTCCAAATACTACATATTTGCCTTTTTCATATTTGACACAGTTAAGTTACCTTTTGTGCATGTCTGTATGTCTGTCCCAAGAAACAATAAGGTTCACAAAGGCAACAATCTATCTATTTTGTTCTCTAGACACAATATGTGCCTGACACAATAACTGAATGAACGTGTGAAATGAAAGTCTTTGTTCACTGATGAAAGGAAATCAACTTTGACCTTTGAAGCATCTTTTCTGACAATATATAATGCTTGATCCACTTTTTTTTTTTTAAAGGATTGTAAAACATGACAGTGCTGAAAGACATACTGAAATTTTGTCTAGAGTGTAAGTTTGGTATCTCTGTGTTGACACATTCTGAACAACATGACTTTAATCATATTGGCTGAATTTAGATCTACATTTGTTCATCACAGGACTGAGGGTCCTTTAGCTCTTCATCCATTAAGTGGAGGACAGATACTTGCCCTTGCAAAGTTGATGGGTGGTTGAAAGAAGACATAGACATACAGGAAGCCCCTCCCACACTGTCCCCAGTGTCCAGCCCTCGAAATGTGTGGAATGGTTGTTTTTCTCTTCCTGGCACTTTTTCTTCTCTGCTTTTGGATTTAATTCTGAATATGTTATTAGTGTCAATGAGATTTATTAATATGATATAATTCAAATCACTGCCATTAGGTTAGTATCATTTATTTTGTGATTTTTAAAAATATTTTCAACATTTGCTTATTTATTTCCAGATTCCTACAATTCAATGTTTGCCACAGATAACTTTTCGCAGTTACTATTTTGCAATATGTGAGACATTTTGTCTCTGTTATGAGACCTGAACAAATAAGAGGGATGGGAGTTAATTCAACTCTCAGTTTCTGAAGCTCACGATGTGGAGGGTGATGTGGAAAAGGAGCGGATCACATGATGGTAGCCAAGATCAGGAAGGAGGAGGCACAGAGGAGGTGTGGAGAGAGGAGGGTATTTCTCCATGTGCCCTCTCCTTAGGGGCCACACCTTGTGGTATGCTTATGGTTCTCCGTACATGCAAGTTATTGCCCTGCAGATGCATCCTCATAGACACATCCAGAAATGATGTATATTCCGGATCTGCATTCCTTTCAGTACAACAAAGTTGGCAACCAAGACTGATCTTCACAGACTAAGAATAGACTCTCGAATATTCAAGGACTGAAACCTTTTGTGATCATAGCTCAATCCAAACAACTGAAGGAGAAGTGGTCCAAAATGCAGACTAATCCTGTCAGTTAAAATTGTGGTGAGTTCTTCATAATAGGTGCTCTATAATTTCCATTTGACTTCGAAGGTTAAAGTTGGTAGAGTCCCCTGTATATAAGCAAAACCACAGGTCTTCTCAAGGGCTCTTTTCAAATTTTTAAAACTATTAGTGACAGTTTATGTATTCTCTATTTGTATTTTATATACATTAAAACTAATGCTTTGTTTTGGTTTTCTGAAGCTTTTGTTTGTTGGACTTTTTAAAAATGTTATTTTACTTAATTCAGACTGCTAATGTCTTTGGCTTATAACTTTTTAACAATGAAAACCCAGACTGGCGCTAATCACAGGAATGACCACTAGATGTCGCTAGTTATCCAGTTTATAAATTTCCATTGATACAGCTCTCACGGTTTCCTTCTTCCTTTTCTACACTAAAATGTCTCAGAGAGAAGCGAGGGGAGCCCCTTACATTGTAGCATTAAAAAGTCACGTGAGACAAGGGTGAAGAGGTCTGTTTACTGGCACACAGTTCTGGAGATCTGAGGCCTTCTTAGGTGTAGATTAACTCTTAAAATTTCTTATGATAGTAGAATTATAAAAGGACATATGAGTCAAGTTTTAATAAACTACATACTGGGTGAATGAGGTCCTTTGCACTTGCATTTTTTCAGACTCTCAGGCATGTTCTGGCAGTGTAAGAACTATACAATGACGACTGTGACAAAAAAGTAAATGTGTAGATCATAAAAAAATCCTACCAAGCAAAATTATCTAATGTGATGCTTTGAGTAAAACTGGATCACATAAAGAGATAAAATGTGTAATATCCAAGTCTGAAAATTCTTCCATCTCTTCACAAAACTTTTTTTCTTCATCTAAAATGTCTCCCTCTAGAATATAGTTATAATAGCTAAAATTTAATTTAAATTTCCACGTCATAATGCACTTAAAAGAATGTATAATTTCCCTTTTTCCATATCTTTGTTAATTTTATTTTTTTATAATGTAAGAAATCATTTGATTACAAGTTGTGCAGAAGATCATGTCTATTCCAGCTAAGTGACTAGACCTTTCCAAGTTTGCCCCTGGGCAAGAACACAAAGCTAGTTTCCCTTTGTCCTTTCTTCTGGGCCTTGGAGAAAGTCTTGGATGGGCCTGGCTCTCACAGAGGAGATAAACCTAACAGCCCCACCCCATCACTCCCCACCTTCCCTGCCTGCTCATCCCCATTCCCCCATTACCAAGGAATCGATTCTTCATGATATTTATGAGGGTTGTGGTCCTCAAAGACACCAGTAGGTTAGTTTCTTGTCTCATTACTTTAAGAAAATGCCTGACAGAAAGCAAAGTTGTAATGGGAAAGGCTTATTTTGGCTCACACATTGAGGTACCATAAATCATAGAAGTTTAAGGCAGCAAGAGCTTGAGGCAGCTGGTTACCTTGTCTCCACAGTGGGACATTGGTCAGTACTTATCCTTAATTTACTTTCCCCTTTTTAATTTAGCCCAAGACCTGAACCCATTTAAGGTGGGTCTTTCTACCTCAATTAACCTAATCTAGATAATTCATTGCAGGCATACCTGCAGGCGTGCCTTGTAGGTGATTCGATACGGCATCTAAGTGACAAGCAATAGTAGCCCTTTACAGCAGCCTTTCACAGATTCTGCGTTATGATATTCAAACCAAAGAGCAAATGGAAATAAATCCAAACTGGTTTTTTTTGAGTTTTATGTTCCGTAATCCTCAAGAAATATGACTAGATACATGTTTGTATGCTACTCCATCTAAATTCATAAATTTGTTCAGTAGAATATCTAGTTCTGGAGATGGCAATGACATTGATCTTTATTCTTTGGAAATGCAAAAGCATCTTCTTAGACCTTTATATTTATAAAGGGTCATTTCATTAATCCTTTTTTCTCACTTCTTTCCTGTAGGTAATAATACGATAGTAGGTGCCTTTCTATTACTGTGATAAAACACCATGACTAAAAGCAACTTGTGGAAGAAGGAATTTATTTTGACATACATTTCCAGAGGGGTAAAAGTCCTTTGGCAGGGAGCCATGGCAACAAGCAGTGGGTTTCTAGGAAGAACACTAAGCTGAAGATCACATCAATATCCACATGTGGGAAGAGGAAAAGCAAAATGGAAGTAGGTTAAAGTTATAAACTCTCCAAGTCCATCCACAGTGAGGTATTTCTTTCAGCTATACCATCTCCAAAACAACACCTACAAGGGATCAAATGTGTCCTTGTAGCTGAGCTTATAAGGAACATTATTCATACAAACCACCACAAATACCCAATTAAGTGAATGTCAGATGATAAATACCATTGTAACCATGGTGAAGTAACACAACTTGAAAATACAGAGTTAAAAACCAAAGACACAGTGGCATAATTTTGTTCAGAATCTTGGAATCTGCTATGTGAAACTATTGTCCTGAAATTAGGAGATATTTAGGGTTTAAAACCTTAAAAAAGAAAGCATATTTCTTTTAAATAGCATGTTAGTTCACCAGTGGCAGTCTTAGAGCACTAGCTTTTTCCTACTCCAGACACTAGATTTCTTTAATAGAAATATTAGCATATATACATATGCATAACTGCTGTGGTGATTTGAATATGCTTGGCCCAGGGAGTGGCACTATTAGGAAGAGTGGCCTTGTTGGAGGAAGTATGTCACTGTCAGTGTGGGCTTTGAAATTCTCCTCATAGCTGCTGGCTCCTGGTGAGATAGTCTGCTCCTTGCTTCCTTTGGATGAAGATGTAAACTCTCAGTTCCTCCAGGACCATGCCTGACTGGATGCTGCCTTGCTTCTCACTATGATGATGATGGACTGAACATCAGAACCTGTAAGCCAGCCACAATTAAATGTCTTTTCTAAGGGTTGCCTTGGTCATGTTGTTTCTTCATAGCAATGGAAACCCTAACTAAGACAGAGTTGGAACCACAGACTGGGGTATTGCTGTGATCAGCCTGATCACGCTTTTGTTTGGAAGAATGCGGATTTGGGGACTTTGGATTTGGAAAGCAGTGAAATCCTTTACATGGAACTTAATGGGCTATCCTAGTAGGAATATGGAAGACTTTGTTGCTGAGGGTGATTTGAACTGTTGAAGCCTGGCTCTAGATGTTTCAGAGTAGCAGAATTTTAGTAGGTGTCCAAGAAACTGTTCTTGTAATATTTTGGTGAAAAATGTGGCTGCTTTTTGCTCTTGTCTGAAGAGTCTTCCTGAAGCTAAGATGAAGAGAGTCAAATTAGCTGTGTTGACAAAGGTCTCAAAACAATTCAGTTTAGACTCTGTGCTGTGGTTTCATCTCATGAAGAATGTTTAGATCAAGTCCAACAAATTTAGAAAGAAAAAAATAAAAATTGTATAGTTCAAGTAATAAAAGGGCACCAGGAAATGTAATGGAGCTAAATCCTGTGTTTGAGGAGATAAACAGATTAAGGGAGTGGTGACTTTGTGGCAAGATCTGATCCCATCCAGCTAAGCTTATTGTTTCTGTATTTACTTCTGAACAAGAAATAGTTATATCTAGATGTTCCAGCCTGGGACAGAACAAGTTCTAGGTTAAAAAAGAAAAGCTAAGTCAAGGTCTGGTGGTAAAAGCCTTTGATTCCAGAATTCAGGAGACAGAGCCATGACCCAGCCCATGTGGGTCAGTCAAAAGGGTCTGCAAGAGTGAAAGAAAGAATGGGAATGAAGGGGGAAAAGATTTGAAGTGACCCAACCCACGGGTCTGATTATTCGTGGGGTGTCGAGGTGGACCTTCACCTGAAAGGGACATGGGCAGGGAGAGAAAACAGAGACTATGCAGCCGGAAGTTTTGTCACGGTCTCACTTTAATGCGGGGGTGGGGGGGTGGGGGGGGGTGGGGGGGTGGGGGGGTGGGGGGGGGTAGCTATTAGCGAGGGAGAAAAGGGGAATGCCAGACTTTCCTGAGACCTGTGACCCGAGAAGTCCTTGAACTGACTAATCCTTCCGGAAGGGCCGGTAATTTCCTGAGGCTTTCTTGAAACAGCAGGTAGCATTGGGTTTGGCTCCCGACATTGAAGAATGGAGACTAGACAGGGTGTCTGATCAAGTCCCCTTTATTGAAAGAAAATCATGGGTATATATAAGCACGAACAGGGGAGTGCAGCTGAAGACACTTTACCATGTGTGCCTTGCAGCTGGGAGCACTAAACAACAAAACAAGGTATGTGAGAAAAACAAGATGTTTATCAGAGTGTGTTCAGCTGTTGTGGGCTGTTGAAAACAAATCTCTTGACAGGGTATATTGCCCAAGATGGCTGCAAAGATGATAGCCACTTTCTGCTAGGATGTGGCTCCCAACAGAGCCATGCAGATCTCTGAGTTCAGGTCAATGTACAGACCAAGATGAGAGACGAAAAAAAGAAAGGTGATAGGAAAGGAACTGACGGAGACGCTTGGCTATAGTATTAAGGGAAAGCAGAGAAGGGAGACTCCAATCAAAGGGAGATAGAAAACTCCTTTAAAAGGACCAAACTCCTTTAAAACGACCAGTGTGCACATTGCAAGTAAAAGAGCCAGCTGCTGAGCCCGAGAGTGCCCTAACAAATGGAAGCCAGGATCAGGAAATCTCAGGCCTTGAGAAAAACACCCCCAAATGGCCAAGGCATTAGCTCTGAGTGAAGACAGCGATTGGAGTAAATGGGGTTTGGACCCACCCAACTCTTGGTGGACACAGGACTCAACACTTGGACTTCCTCCAAGCTGATGGCCCTGTTTCCAAGTAAAGATCTTGGTTCCAAGGAGCCACTGATACCAAAATGTATTCATGAACTACCGGAAAAATGGTGGACTAAGAGATGGGCTGGGTATCCCATTCATTTATGGTCATCCCAGACTGTCCCTGTTGGGTTGAGACTTACTCCCCAGGATGGGAGTCCAAATACACTTCCTGCCCAATGGGCTGCAACTAATTGGCCCACAAGAAGAACCCACAGGTAGAGAAAAGACTTCTCCTACTGACCCCTTCCAGGAGCCAAGGCAACCTGCTTTACAGACAGGAGCAGTTTTCTCTATGCTGGTCAGAGACAAGCTGGTGCTGCTGTGGTAGACGGCACAAATGTCATCAGTTCTGAACTTCTACTCCCCATCTCGGGCTCATTGGCACAGAAAGTAGCCTTGGAACTTGGAGCTGGCAAGAAAATTAACACTGACACAGACAGCAGGTATGCCTTTGCCACAGCCCATGTTCACAGGATTATATACCAAGATAGAGGATTGCTCACATCAGAAGAAATCTTAGATCTCTTGGATTCCCTGATGAAGCCAGCACCTGTGAGTATTCGTTCCCCAGGACACCAGAAGGGAAGAGACTCAGTGGCCTGAGACAATAACCAAACAGATCAAGTGGCTTGAGAAATGGCTATGCAAGAGCCTATCCCAGTTATGGGCCCGCAAGAGACACCCACTGAGGATTGGGACTAGATTAAGGGATGGCCTCACTTAGAACACACAGAAGAAGAAAGGACTTAGATTTCTAGCCACCCTATCAACTATTACCGAAAGAAAAAAAGGGCAATGGTGTACACAAGAAGGGAGAACTATACTCCCAGAAAGCAAACAAAAGACTTACTAGGCTAAATGCACAGATGGACGCTTGAGAGATAAGCGCATCCAAGTAGTCAAGGGATCTAAGGTGTATAATGGACCTCAGGTTTTAGGCCAGAGAAATAATAGAACAATGTTAGGTATGCCAGCAAGCAAAGGCTTATGAGGCTTAGAGTAAACAGGAAAAATACCTAGGGGAGGTCAGCTTAGAGTATATTAAGAGACCAATTTTGCAGAAGTTAGGCCAGGAAAATATAGATACCCTCTAATATTTGTAGATACTATCTATAGTTGGGTTGGGGCTTTCCCCACCAAGCAGGAAACAGCTACTATGATAACCAAAAAGATATTAGAAGAAATCTTCCTGAGGTTTTGAGTGTCTGAGGTAATTGAATCAGATAATGGTCTTGTTTTTGTTTCTAAGGTAAGTCAGGGATTGTCAGAGATATTGGGGACTAATGGAAGCTCCATTGTTCGTACTGTCCCCAGAGCTCAGGGCAGGTAGAGAGAATGAACAGAACCCTAAAAAGAGATCTTAACTAAATTGCCCTCTGAAACTGGTGCTGGCTGGGTGGTGTCCCTTGTCCTGTTCCTTGTTCTGAGCCTGGAACACCCCTCTTGTGTGAGACCCCCCACTCCCTAGACCCCAGCTCTTGACTCACCCCTCCCCCCCAGAAATGACTTTCCAAGCTAACTAAGATATTATGGTTCAATTGTAAGTGTTCCAGATCAGACACCAGAAACTGTGATCTGCATAATGCAGGTACCCCAGAGGTTCCACGAGAGTAAACAAAGCAAAAGAGGCTATTCCTGGTGCTGCTGAGCAGCCTGACCTCCATTGGAGTAGATGGAGCAACTGTGTGACTTCACATAACTCAGGCCAGCACCTGCACCTGATGCTAACGGGACAGCAGCCAGATACCTGACCAACCTCCTCAAGTTCAAGATCACCTGCTGTTCTGCAAGGATCTTCCCTCCCATTCTGAGCCTCAACACACCACACAACCTTGCCAAGTTGACTTGGAGGGTGCTCTTAGCCACTGGAAATGTGGCTTGGTCCACTCAGTAGGGTACCCGCCTTGTGCCCTGGCTGCCAGACCTTGTCTTTGATCTCTGTAAGTTAGCAACAGGCCTTGATTCCTGAGATATCCCCACCCTAGAGACACAGGGGTGGAGATTACCCAAATGTCGGGTACAAGAGACTTTTGAATCCAAACCATCTCAGAAACAGCCTTAGAGGGCGGGGCTCAGGGTGCATACACCCAAAGTTGAGAAGTGTCCTGCAAAAAACCGCAAACATGTGCGATCACGAGATGAGAAAAGCTGGCAGCAGGCACATCAGGGTATGTGTGTAAAGAGACAGCTACTTTCTCTGTATTACCTAAGGGTGTAGAAAATTGAGAAGTACATGCTGGAGACCATCCAGGGGTGGGTAAAAAGATAATTAAAGATTCAATGGCAAGGATATAGTTTAATGCTTAGACAACAATATCACGCTGTACACCAGGATGACAACTTGTGATTCCAGGATTGGAATCTCCCACAAGAAAAAAAGGGGAGAATGTGGGAAATTCAGATCTCGGTTTCAACTTCGAATTCACTGTCCTCCAGGGTACATCCTGGGAGGAGTACATTCCTTAGTCAGAGGACACTTGCTGTTTTAACATTCAGAGAAGGAGGAGGCTGATTAACATGCCTCAGACCACAGGGGAGGGAACTCACCTGTGGGTGAGGAAGGCTCAGAGCACATAGACACATTGCAGGAGAGGGGCCCCGGATGGGAGGTGGTCAGGAAGCTGGGCCCTTAACATAATAAACCTGGGCAAATGGAAGACACTCATTGTCATAAAAATAATGTGCAAATCTGAGTCACCTAGAGACTGGACCTGGGAAGGTGAGCCTTTGTTGTTGCCCTCCTGAACTCTGTATAAAAACTGTTCTATTATTATCATTGAACCTCATGTTTTTGCAGCGAATCCCCTGTCCATGTGTGTTTCTGTAGGAGCATATCCCCTGGTTTGGATCTTAGAGTCTAACATTAGTACTGTGGAATGATCACCAAAAATAGCGCGAACAGTGGAGTAGAGTCAACCAGATCCTAGAGTACTATATGGGCAGACCTGGAGAAATGACCCAAAGCCTCTGGAGGAACCCAGAAGATCATATCAGATCATAGACACTGGAACAAGAAACTGTAAAGTTGAAGTTGCCTTGAAGACCCCAAGACGTTGGAGATGCCAGAGCCATGGGATACCTGCTAAGGAAAGCTAATAGGGAGTGGGACCAGTCAAAGAGAAAGAATTGTGTTGAAGTCAACAAAGATAAAAGGAGTTGGAGATCTGAATAGTGCTTTGACATCAGACATGGAGATGCTCAGTTTGAAGTTTTCCCAGCTGGCCTTTGGTGCTGCATTCATCCAGTATTTCCTCACTATGACATTTTGGAATGGTAATGTATATTCTGTGATGGTGGATGTATGTGATCAAAATGATCCTGAGATTCCATGTTATATCAATCAGAATGGCTAAGATCAAAATCTCAGATGACAGCACATTCTAGTGAGGATGTAGAGAAAGAGGAATACCCCTCCATTGCTGGTGGGACTGCAAGCTGGTAAATCCACTTTGGAAATCAATCTTGAGGTTGCTCAGAAAATTGGAAATAGGTCTACCTGAAGACCAAGCTATATCACTATTGGTTGTATACATCCAAAATATTCTCCAAAATATAGCAAGGGCACATACTCCACTATGTTTATAGAAGTCTAATTTATAATAACCAGAAGCTGGAAACAACCAGAAATACCTCAACAGAAGAATGGATACAGAAAATGTGGCACATTTACACAATGGAGTACTACTCAGCTATTAAAAACAATGACTTCATGATATTTGCAGGCAAGTGAATGGAACTAGAAAATATCATCCTGAGTGAGGTAACCCAGATACAAAAGAACATACATGATATGTACTCACTGGCAAGTGGGTATTAGCCCAAAAGCTCAGAATACCCAGGATACAACCCACAAACCATATGGCGCTTAAGAAGAAGGGTGACCAAAGTATGGATGCTTCAATCTTACATAGAAGAGGGAACAAAATAATCACAGGAGGTAGAGGGAGGAAAGGACCTGGGAGGGGAAAAAGCGGGAGGGGACAGGATCAAGTATTGTAAGGGACAGGAGAGAAGTACAGAGAGAGGGTCAGGAAATTGAATAGTAATATGTAGCAATGAGGGATGAGGAACTGGGGGTAGCCACTAGAAAGTCCCAGACAACCAGGGAAACGAGAGGCTCCCAGGACCCAATGGGGATGACTTTAGCCAAAATATGCAACAAAGGGGAGATAGAACCTGTAGAGACCACCTTCAGTAGATAGGCATACCCCCAGTTGAGGGATAGGGCCACCCACTCATCTCAAAATTTTTAACCCAGAAATATTCCTGCCTAAAGGAAAGACATGGACAAAAAATGGAGCAGAGACTGAAGGAAAGACCATCTGGGAAACTGCCTCACCTGGCAATTAATCCTGCCTGCAGACTCCAAACCCCAACACTATTGCTGATACCAAGAAACACCTGCTGACAGGAGTCTGGTATGGCTGTTCCCTAAAGGCTCTATCAGCTCCTGACCAATACAGATGCAGATACTCACAGGCAACCAATGGACTGAGCCCAGGGACCCCAATGGAAGTGGTAGGGAAGGACTGAAGGAGCTGAAGAGGATTGCAACCCCATAGGAAGAACAATACCAACTAACTGGACCACTTAGGTCTCCCAGGGACTAAACTACCAACCAAAGAATATATATGGAGGGATCCATGGCTCCAGAAACATATGTAGCAGAGGATGGCCTTATCTGAGATCAACTAGAGGGGAGGCCCTTGGTCCTGTGGAGGATTGGTACTTCAGCGTAGGGGGATGCTAGAGCAGTGAGGCAGGAATAGGTGAGTATGGGTGAAGGAGCACCCTGGTAGAGACAAAGGGGAGGGGGAAGAGGGGAAATGGGAGGTGGGTTGTGGAGGGGTAACCAGGAATTGGGATATCATTTGAAATGTAAATGAATAAAATGATTAAATAAATAAATAAATAATAATAATAATAAATAAATAAATAAAAAGCCAGCTTTGCCTTATAACCATTAAAAGATTAATGATGTGAAATATACCAATTTTAACCAACCCACTTCTTTACTATCATGTTTTCTTGTCTCTATGTAGAACTCAATTTGAACTAGTCAGTCACCGTCTACTGTATTTTGTAGAGTGAAATGCTGCTCATCTACATCTTTAAGTTAGTTGCATCATCCTCATCACTGTCATCACCATCATCATTATAATCATCACCATCACTGACATCATGCTTTTGACAAGATAGGACCAAGAAATACCCTAGTGGAAATCTTGATTTATACATTACTAAATCCTAGATTAAATCCTAATAGCCACAGGGTGGTGCTATCATATAAGCATAAAAACTAGGACAGTTCAGGTTTGAGAAGATATGAGTTTCCTGTGTTTACCCTTTTGCTTATATATTATATAATATATAAGTGAATACAAATATCATATTTTATATATGTATTATATATATAATACATTAGATGAATAGGTAATTTTAGGGATCTTTTTGGATATGTTTCAAATTGTTCACTGGAGCCCAATAGTGCACCAGCTATCAAACTGTTAGATATAAACTACAGATGATGAAAGTTGGGGGAACTCAGAAAGCTGTTGATAAACATGTGTGCTGAGTTTGGCATGGAGACACACAAAGCTGGTTTCAGTTGGTGTTCTAAAGGTGATGAGGACTCAGTACATGAATAGTCGCTGTACATGTCCCAGACTGTACATGGCATGAACTCAAATATCTCTGGAGCAATTCAGAAAACAACTGAGTGGACAGTGAATTATAATGTACAGACCATGGAAAGGACTTCACAATGCAAACTGATAGACTTCGCCAGTAGATTGCTTGTTAATACAAAATATCAACATCTCCACAGGATTTAAGCCCCTCCCCATCCCCCAGTCTTCTAATGTTAGAGGAGTTAGGATAAAACCAGTGCCCCAACAGTTCTCACAAGCCAGATTCGGCTACTTGTTAACATAGCCAATATGACCACATTGAGAAAAAGACAGTGAGATTCAGCAACAATCCACAGACTCAAAGAAACTGAGTGATAAGGAGGTCCCAAGAGTGAATGTGCAAATCTCACTCAGAAGGGGAAACTGTAAGCTTATATTTTTAATTTATTTTTTGTTCCTTAAAGCGTGATCTTTATTTTTATCTAGTATTTCTTTTACAAATTAGTATAACAGAATTTCACGAAATCATATTGAATATGCATGGTATTTCATGCCTTTTTAATTTACCTTATTTTTATTCTTTAATCCTTTTTTACAGTTCAGATTTAATCTTCCTCCTGGTTTGCCCCCTGTCTGCTCCCCATACCATACATCCTACTTCTGCCCCCAACTCCACCAGGATTCCTTACTCCCTCGGGCCTTAAATCTCTCGAGGGTTAGGTGCATCTTATCTCACTGAGGCCAGACCAGGCAGTCCTCTGCTGTGTATGTGATGGGGGCTGGTGTATGATGCCTGGTTGGTGGCTCAGTGTCTGAGAGATCAGTTGAGACTACTAGTCTTCCCATGGGGCCACCCTCCTCCTCAGCTTTTTCCAGCTTTTCCCTAATTCAACCCCAGGGGTCCCCAGATTTCATCTATTGGTGGGGTGCTATTATCTGCATCTGATGCTTTCAGCTGCTTGGTGGACCTCTCAGAGAGCAGCCATGCTAGGCTTCTGTCTGTAAGCACTCCATAGCATCAGTAACAGTGTCAGGGCCCCAGGCCTCCCTTGAGGCAGATCCCAATTTGCACCTCTCAGTGGACCTCCTTTCTCTCATGCACTTTTCCATTTTTGTCCCTACAGTTCCTTCAGACAGGAACAATTCTGGGTCAGAGCTTTTAACAGTGGGACCAAATTCCTCCACTTGATGTCCTGCCCATCCACTGGAAGTGAACTCTACAAGTTCCCCCTCCCTACTGTAGAGTACTTCATCCAAGGTCCTTCCCTTTGAGTCCTGAGAATCTCTCACCTCTCAGGTTGCCAGTACATTCTAGAAGATCCCTCCAACTCCTACCTCCTGAGGATTCCTGTTTCCATCCTTTCTGCTAGCCTCAGGGCTTCAGTCCTGTTCCCTACTCCAATACCTGATCATGTTCCCCTTCCTCTCCCTATCCCCTCTCCAACTTAGATCCCTCCCTCCCTCCCTCTGCCTCCCATTACTGTTTTTTTCACCTTCCTAAATGGGATTGAGGCATTCTCACTTGGGCCCTTTGGCTTGTTAACCTGCTTGAGTCCTGTGGGTTATGTCCTGGGTATTCTGCGCTTTTCTGGCTAATATCCACTTCTTAGTGAGCATATACCATTCATATTCTTTGGGATCTGAGTTACCTTACTCAGGGTGATATTTTCTAGTTCCATCCATTTGCCTGAAAATGTTCTCATTCTTAATAGCTGAATAGTATTCCATTGTGTAAATGAACCACATTGTTTGTATCCATTCTTCCATTGTGGAACATGTCTTCAGGTAGATCTATTTCCAATTTTCTGAGCAACCTCCAGGTTGACTGTTAAACTTGTTGTACTAGTTTGCAATCCCACCAGCAATGAGGGAGTGTTCTTCTTTCTCCACGTCCTCACCAGCATGTGAGAGCACCTTCACTTGAATCTCAGGGTCATTTTAACTTGCATTTCCCTGATGACTAAGGACTTTAAACATTTTTGAAGTACTTCTCAGACATTTGAGATTTTTCTGTTGTGAATTCTCTGTCTATACTGCATTTTTTTGACTGGGTTGTTTGGTTTTTGGTAGTTTGCTTCTTGAGTTCTTTATATATTGTAGATATTAGCCCTCTATCAGATGTGGGGTTAGTGAAGGCTTTTTCCAATCTGTAGATTGCCAATTTGTCTTATTGACCAATATGTCATTTGCTGTACAGAAGCTTTCTAGTTTCATGAGGTCTCATTTATCAATTTTTGATCTTAGAGCCTGAGCCATTGGAGTTCTGTTTAGGAAATTTCCCCTCTGCCAGTGAGTTCCCACTTTCTCTTCTATTAGATTCAGTGTATTTGGTTTTACGTTGAGGTCCTTGATCCACTTGGTCTTGAGGTTTATGCTAGGTGATAATAAGTATCTATTTTCATTTTTCTATATATGGTCTGCTGGTTATCAGTACCATTTATTGAAGATGCTTTCTTTTTTCCATTGTATATTTTTGGCTTCTTAGTCAAAGAGCAAGTGTCCATAAGTGTGTGGTTTTATTTCTGGGTCTTCAATTCTATTCCATTGATCAACCTCTCTGTCCCTGCACAAATCAGATCTTATCACTATTGCTCTGTAGTTTACCTTCAGATCAGGGATGGTCATTCCCCCAGAATTTCTTTTATTGTTAAGAATTATTTTTTCTATTCTGGGTTTTTTGTTTTTCAAGATGAATTTGAGAATTGTTCTTTCCATGTCTTTGAAGAATTGTGTTGGGATTTTGATGGGGATTGCGTTGAAACAGTAGATTGCTTTTGGTAGGATGGCCATTTTTACTATGTTAATTCTACCAATCCATGAGCATGGGGAGATTCTTTCATTTTCTGAGATCTTCTTTGATTTTCTTCTTGAGAGACTTGAAGTTATTATCTTACAGATCTTTCACTTGTTTGGTTAGAGTTACCCCAAGATATTTTATATTATTTGTGACTAGTATGAAGGGTGTTGTTTCTCTAATTTCTTTCTCAGTCTGTTTATAATTTATATAATGGAAAGCTACTGATTTATTTGAGTTAATTTAGTTTAGTTTATGTTTCAATGACCTGTCCATTAGTGAGAGTGGGGTGCTGAAGTCTCCACTATTATTGTGTGGGGTTCAATATGCGTTTTGAGCTTTAGTAAAGTTTCTTTTATGAATGTGGGTGCCCTTCCATTTGGCACATAGATGTTCAGAATTGAGACTTTCTTTTGGTGGATTTTTCCTTTGACAAATATGAAGTGTCCTTCCTCATCTCACTTGATAACTTTTCATTGAAAGACTATTTTATTGGATATCAGGATAGCAATTCCAGCTTGTTATTTGGGACCATTTGCTTTGAAGACATTTTTCAGCCTTTTATTCTGAGGTAGTTGTTGCAAGAATTTTCCTGTCACATTGTTTTTATAGTGGAGCTCGGTGATTGGGAAGTAGAAGAGGTAAGCAGAACCAGGGTTGGGAGGAAGAGAGAGGAGAGAGAAAGGGGAGGATAGAGGAATGAACATGGAGGAAGATGTATGGGTTGCTAGCAGCCTCGGGTAGCAATTCATTACAAAAGGGATATTGGGTTTACAATTCAGTTTTTGTGGGCATCTTGTGTATTAAGCATTTCCAAATATATAAATCTATTAGATAATCTTTAAGTTTTAAGAGTCTTCATTCTACCAGGTACCATGAGCATAGTGGTTATTGTAGGGGTGGTGTGTAGGGACTGGGGGCTGTGCTTTGGAACGCAGACTCCACAAAGCTGATCAGTGGAGGCAGCTGCCACAATAATGTCTCATGGGTCTAGGGCTGGTGCTCCTGGCACCTCTGGCCACTTTTAGTGCGGGAACATGGTGGTAGTCCAGGTAGCTAGCCGGATCTTGCTGCAGCTTTTAAAATTCACCTGTTTAAAATAGTGTCTGTCTTGGTTATTGACATTTGTTTCTTGTATAGAGAAAATTGCTGGATCCTGTTTGTGTATCCAGTCTGGTAGCTTATGTCTTTTTATAGGGGAATTGAGTTTGTTGATATTGAGAGAAATTAAATACAGATGATTGTTAGTTCCTGTTATGTTTGTTTTTGTAGGTGGCATTATGTGCTTATGGTTCTCTCCTTTTGGCATTGTTGTGAGATGCTTAATATCTTGTCTTTTCTTTGGTGCAGGTACCTTCCTTGTGTTGAAGTTTTCCTTCTAGGATCCTCTGTAGGGCTGGATTGGTAGATAGATATTGTTTGAATTTGGGTTTATCTTGAAATGTTTTGGTTTCTCCATCTATGTTGATTGAGAGTTTTGCTTGGTATAGTTGCCTGGGCTGGCATTTGTGTTCTCTTAGTGTCTGCATGACCTCTGTCCAGGCTCTTCTGCCTTTAAGTATCTCTATTGAGAAGTCTGGTGTAATTCTGATAGGTCTGCCTTTATATGTTATTTGGCCTTTTCCTAAATACACCCACATATACTTCAACACAAAATTTGTCTTACCTAAAGGATATGCAGGGACAAGATGGAACAGAGACAGAGGGAACAGCCAACCAATGACTACCACAAGTTGAGATTCATCTGATGTGAGAGAGCCAACTCTTGACACTATTAATGATACTCTGCTATGATTTCAGACAAGAAACTTAGCATAACTGTCTCCTAAGAGGCTTTATCCAACAGCTGATGGAACAGCAGATGGAGGCAGATGCTGAAACCTACAACCAAAGATCAGACATGTAGACCAATAGGATGACGTAAAAGACAAAGTTCTACTTTCAATTGTAATAAGACATTTTATTCTAGAGTCAAGTTTAAGTTACCATGATCTGGAAATATAAATTCTGGTTAAGTTAAGGGCTTTATTTCAGTGTAGTAAAAGTTCATGGGGTATTAGTGGCTACATTACAAGAGGAAATTGCAACTTGAAGCCCTTTCCAAGTAGTTTGTTGAGAGCATCAAGTAGGTAGTTAAAGCAAATGAGTCAGCCTCTGCTACTGTTTTCGAAGGGCAATGACATTCTTGGGTTGGGAATTAATGGTCTGTTAGCCTCAGAGTTCCACGTGCTAGTCACAATGATGTTAAGTCAGACACATATAAGTAATGAATGGCTATTGAAGAAGTTAAAGATGGCTCAAAATAATTTGTTTCTTGATCAAAAAATATCTTAATTCTCTAAAATTTTGAAGTTCTAGTTAGTCAGTCAATCTTGTAGAATCATAGAATATTTATATAGACATAGCTTTGTTGAGCTGAGTCAGGGGTGAGGGGCTTTAATTCACAATATAAAAATAAAAACATTTTAAGGGAACTTTTCAATAACTATCTAAGTTTACACCAACTGTCCTCAAGGAAGGTCTGAAGCAAGTAACTGTAAACCTGTGGAGAGCTTTTGGGGCTGCTTGGCAGGAATCTGACATTAGTCAAGGACAAGGAAATGGGCTTTAGACAGGAATCTGACTTTGGGGCATGATAGGGAAGTAAGTTCAGGCAGGAATCTAAGTCTTTGGCTAGAACAAAGAAGTAGGCCACAGGCATGAATATGACTGTGGGCTAGGACAGGGAAGTAGGCTCAGATATTTTTGTCATCCCGATGATCCCTTAGAAACAGTGATCAAGAGAGTGATCACTGGATTTTGTTTATTGCCTTGTTTGTTTCATGACTATTTGCATCTATTGTATTGCTGGTTCCTCAACCTAGAACTGACCAAAATACTTGCATGTAATTAAAATGGTTTAAAAGCAAATTTGGAAAAAAGAAACCCACCTCAGCCTTCAGCCTCAGAACTGGCTGGAGTCATGCTACAATATTGTCTAATGGTCTCTTTTCTTTTATTCCTCACTCCTGCACCAGAGAACCTGTTGACTCACTGAGCTGGTTTAGTCATAAACCTAGCCATTTTTATGTATTAGTGGGATAAGGTAGGTCTTGCTATAGTTTCCCAAGAATGGTGGCACAGTGTGCAATGTGTAAGTCATGTAAACAAAGAAGCGTCTCTGCATTCCACAAATTATGTTCTGATGAATAAAGGTTGGTAAGGGGATAAATGATGATTTATAGTACATACAAAGACAGAAGAAAAAATAGTCACTGGGTTTATCTATACCAAACTTCAATACTAATGAGATACTAGACAGATGATTTGCCTCTTGATATACCATGCTAACTTAGACATAAGATTTATTCATATAAACTGTCAATGAATCTGGAGAGGCAATGACAGATAATGAATGTTCAGTTACATAATGAGTCTTTTTTTTTCCTTTTTTAATTTTATTTTTTTTGCTTATTCACTTTACAACACGTCCCAGTCACCCCTCCCACAATCCTTCCCCATCTCTTGTTTTCTGAGTACCCCCTCCTCCTGTATCCCCCACCCTGCCACTTTAAGTCTCTGAGAGGCTAGGTGCTTCCTCTTCCATTGAGGCCAGATGAGGCACCCAGCTAGAAGACCATACTCCATATACAGGCTGCATGTTTTGGGATAGCCCCCACTCCAGATGTTTGAGACCTACATGAAAGTCTTAATGGAAACACTTGTATACATCTGTTTTACCTTTTATTTAATTTATTATTTGAATTTATGTTTGAACTTGTTGTGAACCTTTGAAAAAGAGATATTTAGAATACCATTTGATAATTTACCCTCCCCCCAAAAGAAAAAAAATACAAGACTAGGAATGATAATGAAAGACCCCCATGAGGGGAGACCCTTGTTCAAGTCGTGGAGTTTACAGCCACTCAGAAACTCACAAGAGACCAAACTTGCTGCAAACCGCAAAAGGCTTCATTTCGGTATCAGCTAGCTGAGGTTGAGACTCACAAGAGGAATGTCGACCTCGAGACCAGAGTGAGAAGGGTATTTAAAGAAAAAAACACAAAAGGGGGGGAGGGTGAGGGGGAATCATAAAAACATCAGTGGACAGTATCATAAAAACAGTGGAAGGTTCCCAGCCCATTATTCATTTGATCATGTGGCAAACACCCTGTGTACTTATTTTTTCAAGAATTTAATCTTGTTTAATCATCTATCATGTGGCTAGCCAGTCCTTGGAACCCAGAGCCCAGAGCCTAAGAACCAGATGACCTGCATCTTGGTTCCGTCCTTTTGTGGTCAGCTAAGTTCCTGGAACACAGACGGCCTGGCTTCATTCTCTAAATGCTAGGGGGTCTCAAAAAAAGTTTATTCTTTTCATTAATAATAAAAAAGAAAGATGATGATGATGAAGAAGGACTATGATGATGACAATGACAATGACAACAACAACAATAACAACAACAGCAGCAGCAGCAGAACAGAAGGAACTGTTGAAACGAGTGCAAACAGAATTCTTTTTACCATGGGACAAGATTTTTTTCTTAATAGCAGGTCTTCTTACTGACAAGGACAGAGCTTTATCCTTACAGACTAGGATTTCTTTCATTTAGCAATAGGAAGGTAGAAGCTTTACCTTTCTCTATGCAATAAAGGTTGGAGCTTATTTTTCATCCAGAATGAGTTCTTTCTGTGCTGGTGTTTGGGCATTTGTTCTATCTACCATATACATATTCATATTTATACATAACATATACACACACATATATATATGTGTGTGTGTGTGTGTGTGTGTGTGTATGGGCGTGTGTATGGGCGTGTGTATGGGCGTGTGTATGAATGTGTATGTTTGTGCATACTTACTTATGTAAAAGTTTTTCCTTTTATGAAGATGACTCTTTTTCTGGTTCAATAAAAGTTGATTGCTCTAAGCCTCCACCTCATCTGACCAGTGAGAGAAGAGGCTTCTGGGCAAGAGAGAAAGGAGCCTTAGCAATCAATCTTCTATTGAATTCCTTGCTCCTGTACAGCATAAGTTAATTGCCAGAAAATAATATAGGAGCAAACATGGAAACAAAGTGTGGGACAGAAACTAAAGGAGGGGCTGTCTGGAGATTGCTTCACTTGGGTATCCATCCCATGTGTAGTCACCAAAGGCAGACACTGATGTGGAGCCAGGAAGTGCATGCTGACATGAGCCCAATATAGCATTCTACATAGTGGTCTGCCAGAGTCTGACATATACAGAGGTGGATGCTCACAGCTAATATTGAATTGATTACAGGGTTCCCAATGGAGGAGTGAGAGAAGACTGAAGGAGCTGAAAGGGTTTGTGGCCCCATGGAGAGAGCAACAATACCAACCAACCAGAGCTCTCAGGGTCTAAATCACCAGCCTGGGAGCAAACAGGGAGGGATCTATGGCTCCAGCTGTATATATAAGGGAGGATGGCCTTGTTGGGCATAGGCGGGAGGTCCTTGGTCCTATGAAGGCTGGATGCCTAGTGTGGGACAATTTGAGGGTAGGGAGGAAGAAGTGGGTGGGTAGGTGGGGCACACCCTCATAGAAGCAGGAGGAGGGGAGATGTTCTTCTGGGGTGGGGAAATGGGGAAAGAGGATAACATCTGAAATGTAAATAAATAAAATATCCAATAAAAAAATTTTAAAATCTATTCATTAACAACAACATATCAAAAATACAACCCAGAAATATTTTCTTCTGTGATTTATCACTCAAGTAAATTAATTTTGCCACCACTATACTATGCAATTATACTTAGAAATAGATTTGTGTTTGACTTTTTTTTTTCTTGACTTTTTTTATGCTTTAGATGGCCCTTAAATGATCTTTGGGTAAAATAGAAATATAGTGATGTAAAACTAATTTTAAGAGTCCATGATAATGGTAAGAGTTGGAGAACTGCACAGATTCATCACTTATGTGTTTCCTTATTAACAAAGAACACTGAGTCTCTTGATGTACCAGGTAATATAATAATGAGCCAGACAGAAAAAGAAATCCTTCTTCCATAGTGCTTACATTTCAGCAATACATCCCCAAACAGGAATACCTTCTATACATTCAGAAAATAAAAATGCCATTTCTAAGTTATATGAGACCACCAAATAATAAAGAACTTTTGTAAATATCATTCTCTTTCTAATTATAACTGTCTATTCAAAAAAGATGATAAAGTAAAAGCAACGTGGAAATTTTAAATTCTGAAAGCTGTAATTGTTATTGGTTTCTTGTTTTAGTAGTCAAGGCTCTGACAGCTCAGAGTCCAATGACACTCAGACTTATCTTCTCAAGGTGACCTCTCAGGTATGATTAAAAGTTTAGCCTCAGTGTGGATCTGCTAAGCAGGTACACTGATATTGTTACTAACAACCAAGAAGAAGGTTTGTGCTTTTATCATTACTGTATAGTAATAACTTTTTTTCTTATTATGTTCATTATCTTTAAATCACAGAATTTTTATTCCATCCCTTTATTTCATAGATGAACACATTAATATCCAAGGGAGTGAAGCTACTTTTAAAATGCCACACCACTTGTTAATGTCAGATTGTGACCTAATACATCACTTGTTTATTAAGTAATACTTATCTATTTAATTACACATTTATTCTTACTACTGAACTCATGCTATGTACTAGGCACACTGCCTGGGTGCTAGGAACAGAGCAGTGAAAACAGAGTCAAAAACCCTTCCCTGTGTCTTCTTATATCCTAGTTTGGAGAGGGACACAGCAAATAGGTAAAATATATGATTCCATAGATGAGGGAGGATAGATGCCTAAGGAAGCAATTACAGAGTGTCTATGGAGATTGCAGTCTGCACGAGCTTACTAAAGAAAGAGATGACACTTAAGAAAGTGGGAGAATAAGCTTTTCACTGTGTGAGAGACAACTGCAAAACCCTAGCAATTTACAGTAAGCTTTTATTTTCTCATTCTTGGGATCTGAAAATTGACACCACTAGACTTTGATAGGAATGATAGAGTCTATGGTGTTGTTTTCAGTCTTCAGATTTAGTTCTGTTAAATAATACATTTTTTCATTTCCTTGAACCAGAGAGTACACAGTGTAAAAATCTCATGATGAAAGTCCTCAGTATGAAAAGAATAGTTGTACAATATCAGCCCATTGACAGCCACGTTTCCTCCAGCAACCATATATCTTATTGCAACCAGATCATATTCCATAAGTCACATAGCCAGGCATACTCAACATCAACAGGATGGAGAAATATTCCACTTTTCATGAGAGGTTCTACAGAGTTTCATAGCAAAGACTAGGGATGCATAATCCCTAGAGGACAAAATATTTAGAAGTAATGGTTTAGTATTCCACAGTTCTCCTCTAGATGACAGTTATTAACTTCCTGCTAAATAAATGGCAAATTTATTAGTACTTGTCCCCTTTCCAAAATACTTGAAGTCTCATTCAAGTATGGTTATTGGTCCTCCCTCATTATGACCTTCACCAGGCCTGGACCAGATCCTGTAAAACAAGGCATATGTTTAAAAAAATCTATTCTAAATGAAAATTAAATACTCAATGTTTATTTTCCTCCCATGCTCTATCTATTCCTTAGAGCTACTAGGTAAGTTGATGAAGTATAGCCCAAGTCTGTAAGAAAAAACCTTTTTCCTCTTTAGTAAGACTAAGCCTACCTTGCTGTTATAAAAACTCAGTTCCATCCCATGATAAGAAGAAGCCTGCCTCATCTTTCTGCCCTCTCTGCATCTCCTTCTTTCTCTCTCTCTCTCTCTCTCTCTCTCTCTCTCTCTCTCTCTCTCTCTCTCTCTCTCTCTCTCTCTCTGTATTATGTGTATAGCTATGTCTGTGTAAGTATGTCAGTTATGAGACAGATTGTTGGGCTCAACATGTAAGTATGTGATGATGAATTGTATATATGAATGTGTGTATGCTTATGCATATTTGCTTGTGTAAAAGTTTTTCCTTCTGTGAGTATGACTTTCTTCTCCTTCTTCAATAAATGTTTATTGCTCCAAAACTCCCTCCTGCCTGGTAAGTAAGAAGCAAGACATATTGGTAAGAGAGAAAAAACATCCTAGAAATTAATCCTTTACTTAATCCCCTGCTGTTAAGGAACAGGTGTTAATCACCAAAGGCAACAGATTTTAACCACAGAATAAACAAGAAAGGTTTTTGGCTTCTTTTTCCAACAAGCCAGCATGTTTATCATTCACCATACTTAGAGTTTAAAGGCAAGAGATTATCAGTCTTCTGTCTAAATCCAATGCTGTGTCCCTCTTTAACATATTCCAGACTGGGCAGGCTTCAGGCATAATATATATTTATTTTTTAACTCAAGCATTCAATACAATTAATTAATCTTTAGTTGGGTATATAGCTATTGGGCTGAAATTGTAACTAGCCAATATGTAAAGACACAAAATGGATTGAAAGAGCAAGAGATAACAGAAAATATGACTATAATAATTACTTTTAATATAGAATTAAAATTTCCAACTTTCAATGGAACTATTTTAGATTAATTAGAAATGGATAGTAGGAGTATCCTATTAATAATGAAACATCTTAAAACACGATGTTTCTCTGAAGAAATCAGTCTTCTTGCAAATGATTAAGAATAAGCCACCTGCAAAAATTGAAATACCTATATCTGAAGATAGTTAACAAAATGTAAACACTATGAGAATATCAAAATACATAAATGAATTATTTTTCTAATTATTAAATTTGCAAAATATTAGATCTACATGATTTATATCTGGCAAAGTATATAAGAAACTACATTTTCTTGGGCAATCTGACAGCATAACAAAAGCCTCTTTAACTGAAAATCCTAACTAGTATAAATGTATCAAGCAATATTTTTAACTATAATATTGTGCAGAAAATAATGTAGTTTCTAAATATGATGATTTATTTTGAAAATATTTAAAGACATAAAATTCTTTTCTATTTTGGATATTGGCTTATTGTTCAAATATTTTCTGAAAGAAACATTTGTTTCTACATGTCTGAAGTCAGAATAGAGTGATGGCAAATTAATGTTCTTAAGCCTCAGAATCAGTCTATGCAAAGACAGACAGTAAAGTAGTAAACTGTGAATCTACACAGTTGTCTCTAATATTAAATATACTAATATGTCTAAATGCATGATTATAATAAAATTATTATTTGTTTAATATTTTAGTATTTATGGATGTTTCTGCTTCTGGATGAATTTATGTATATCATGTGCATCCTGCAGAAGCAAAAAAAGTGCCTTTGGTCTCCTAGAATTAGGGTTGACAGTGTTTGTGAGCCTGTGTCATCACAAGATTAGGAATTCTTCTTAGACACTGAGCCATCTGAGTAGTTCCAGTAATTTACTATGTTTAAGGAGAACAATTTTATATACTAAATATATAACACAGAGATGTGCTAAAGTTAGAGAATTCTTGAACCTGCTTCAGATTTGATAGGATGTTTATAATTTGGACAATTATTTAATTTCAGTGGATCACATAAACCAAAGTGCTGATAGTATCACTGATTTAGCACAAACACTATGAGGATCTAATGAGATTACATGTGATGAGCTTTCATAGTATGCTAAATAAATACACTGTAACTATAATGCACTGTACCTGGACTAGTTCATCTCAAAAATGTCTACTACTTTTCAATCACAAATCTTGGTACATGAACACTAATTTACATGCCTTCAATCAAGTAATGAAAAGAAATAACTGAAACATCTTTCTTGTTTCTCTATAATTACAGTTGCCATGTCTCTTGGATCTGTAACTGAACTGAAAGCTTCCTCCAGGAGGATTAGTTCATGGCACCAGTAGGCATCATGGAATTTACAAAGCAGGGAAGCAATCAGCTGTCCTGCCCAGCTATGGGAACCATGAACAACAATGACCAGTGTGGCATGACAACTCTGTGGGTGCAATAGCAGAGTGTATCTCTTTGTGGTAACTAATTCTCTAATCAGACTTAAGGCCCACTCAACAAAAGGGAAATCATGTCTTTTGGAAAGCGTAACAGAGGAAACTGGGGAGTGGGGTGGGGAGGCTTTCCACACTGGTGGGTCCCAATAACTCCAGAAAGTCCAGAGTTCCAAGAGTTTTATTGTTCATGATGTGGTAGTTGGATCTGGATGTGCACCCCCAGTTCAAGACAGGAGGGAGCTGGCTTAAATAGGGAGGGGGAAAGGAGGAGGGACTGGGAAGAAATAACTTAATTTAGCTATGCCCCCTGGCCTTTAGGTAATTCATGAATATGGAAGTCTCTCGAGGCTGAAGCCTGTAGTCACGCCCTCTCTAGCCAAACGTGACTGCAAGGTGCAGACTAAATGGAGATCCCGTCATGTGTCAGGAGCCTGGATTCTGGGAGTGCAGCGGAACAGATGCCTGTCCCTCACAGGCAATGGACACCTGCTGGGTGTCCAGGCTATTTCCAGCCAGTGCTTCGACCAAAACCAGCCATCCTATCACAGTCCTACAATGTCTGATGCTGGAAACCTAGCCAACTATAATTTTCTCACAGAGAGTAAAGAATACCATGACCTAAAGAACAAATTAAACAGCATGTGTTTTTTAAAAAGTTCATTCTACAAGAAAATTTAATATCAAATGTTTGTTTTTCTCCCATGTTCTATTCCTTAGATCTACTATGTAATTTGACAAATGTTTATTAACATCAAGCAATTGTGAGCAGTGGGTTCTGGAAAATGAACTGATTCTGCAAGAGCAACACATGTTCTTAACCACTGAGCTATCCACCCAGATCCTCAAGTTTACCCCCATGCTCCATCATTGGATACTAATTTCTATATGTTAAATTTTCCATTTTCAATTATTTGCTGCACAAGAATATTAGTTATAGATATAAGAAAATACCCACTATAACAAAGATCAGATCTAAAGATCAGAAGAATGTTCATTAAAGTTATAGAGAAATGGAAGAAAACATGTACTTAATGACAAACTAAATATAAAATATCAAAATATACATGTCTAAATTTCATTTGGGACAGCAAAAGAGAAAAATTAGGCTTAATATTGAGCAAAGATCAATAACTTTCATAAAGTCTTATACTTATTTTTATTTTAAATTAGGATATATTCATTAGAGATAACCATTAGTTTCACACAGAAGTTTTCATTTATATGAATCATATATAAACCCATTTTTCAATAATCATAATCCAGTTGGTATTAAGAATGTATAGGTGGCATAATATGGCTGTCAGTAAAAATGATAAATATCCTTATAACTATTATAATACCATCCACAAGTAGAAGTTGTCCTGCAATATCTCATGTATTGTCAAGCACATGATCTAAAATATTCAAAAAAATATAAAAACAATTAACTGAAAATGAAGAATATATGATGGATATTCTGTTTCAGTGAAATCAGGCATGAAATTTCAAATAGTTTTGAAACCACAAATCATAATATATTTGGACACTGACTATCAAGATATGAAAAAATAAAAATTTAAGACAAATTATTAAATGAAAAGAAATTAGTTTTAACAGAAAACATAGCCTTGTGAATAATTATAGTTCAAATTTAACATCTAGAAAACAACAATTATTTTAAACTGGTTATTTAAAGATAATATTTCTGATATTCCTCTCCATATCCAAAATTTTTCAATGTTCAATACATTTGTTTATATATATATTAACAAAGTCCTAAATATTTTTTATGGCTATTTTATTTACATTTCAGATGTTACCCCTTACGCCATTTCTCCCCCCTCCCCCCCACCCAGGAACCCTCTATCCCATCCCTCCTCCTCCTGCTTCTATGAGGATGTGCCCCCACCTATCCCCCACTCCCACCTGCCCACCCTCGAATTCCTCACTTGGCGTCCAGCCTTCCTGGCACCAAGGATCTCCTCTCTCACCTATGCCCGACAAGGCCATCCTCTCCTACGTATACATATACAGTTGGAGCCATGGGTCCCTCCCTATGTGCTCTCAAGCTGGTGGTTTAAACTCTGGGAGCTCTGGTTGGTTGGTATTGTTGCTCACTTCATGGGGCTGCAAACCCTTTCAACTCCTTCAGTCTTCTCTCTACCTCCTCCATTGGGAACCCCTTGATCAGTTCAATGGTTAGCAGTGAGCTGCCTCTGAATATGTCAGACTCTTGCAGACCTCTAAGGAGACAGCTATATCAGGCTCCTGTCAGCATGCACTTCCTGACATCCACATCAGTGTCTACCTTTGTTGACTGCAGATGGAATGGACACTCAGTTGGAATCGGCTCCAGACAGCCTCTCCTTCAGTTTCTGTCCTGTACTTTGTCTCCATTTTGCTCCCTTGAGTATTTTGTTACTCCTTCTAAGAAGGACCGAAGCACCCACACTTGGTCTTCCTTCTTCATGAGCTTCATGTTGTCTGTGAGTTGAATCTTGGCTATTTCAGGCTTTTGGGCTAAAATTCAATAATCAGTGAGTGAATACAATGTGTGTTCTTTTGTGATTGGGTTACCTCACTCAGAATATTTTCCATTTCCATCCATTTACCTAAGAATTTCTTGAATTCATTGTTTTTAAACGTTTTTAAAAGCTCCATTGTGTAAATGTACCACATTTTTTGTATCCATTCCTCTGTTGAAGGACATCTGGGATCTTCCAGCTTCTTGCTATTATAAATAAGGTTGCTATGAACACAGTGGAGCATATATCTTTGTTATATGTTGGAGCATCTTCTGGGTATATGCCTAGGAGTGGTATTGCTAGTTCCTCAGGTAATGCTATGTCCAATTTTCTGAGGAACTGCCTGACTGATTTCCAGAGTGGTTGCACCAGTGTACAATCCCACCAACAATGGAGGAGTGTTCCTCTTTCTCCTCATTCTTGACAGCATCTACTATCACCTGAGTTTTTGATCTTAGCCATTCTGACTGTTGTGAGGTGGAATCTCAGAGTTGTTTTGATTTGCATTTCACTGATGACTAAGGATGTTGAACATTTCTTTAGATGTTTTTCCACCATTTGAGTTTCCTCATTTGAGAATTCTTTGCTTAGCTCTGTACTCCATTTTTAATAGAGTTATTTGATTGTCTAGAGTCTAATTTCTTGAGTTCTTTGTATACATTGAATATTAGTGCTCTATCAGATTGGCAAAGATCTTTTCCCAATCTGTTGGTTGGGGTTTTATCCTACCTACAGTGTCCTTTTTCTTACAGAAACTTTGCAATTTTATGGGGTCCCATCTGTCAATTCTTGATCTTAGAGCATAAGCCACTGGTGTTCTGTTCAGGAACCTTTCCTCTGTGCCCATGTTTTCAAGGCTCTTCCCCACTTTCTCTTCTATTAGTTTCCATGTATCTGGTTTTATGTGGAGGTCCTTGATACACTTGGACTTGAGCTTTGTACAAGGAGATGAGAATGGATCAATTTGCATTCTTTTACATGCTGACCTCCAGTTGAACTAGCACTATTTGTTGAAAATGCTGTCTTTTATCCACTGGATGGTTTTAGCTCCTTTGTCAAAGATCATAGGTATCAGGGTTCATTTCTGGGTCTTGAATTCTATTCCATTGATCTTCCTGCTTGTCTGTGTACCAATACCATACAGTTTTTATCACTATTGCTCTGTAAGTAAGCTTGTGATCTGGGATGGTGATTCCCCCAGGAGTTCTTTTATTGTTGAGAATAGTTTTCACTATCCTGGGTTTTTTGTTATTCCAAATGAACTTGCAAATTGCTCTTTCTAACTCTATGAAGACTTGAGATGGAATTTTGATGGGGACTGCATTAAATCTGTAGATTACTTTCTGTAAGATGGCCATTTTTACTATATTAATCCTGCCAATCCATGAGCATGGGAGATCTTTCCATATTAAGAGATGTGTTTCGATTTCTTTCTTCAGGGACTTGAAGTTCTTGTCATACAGATCTTTCACTTGCTTGGTTAGATTAGCACCAAGGTATTTTATATTATTTGTGTCTATTGTGAAATGGATCATTTCCCTAATTTCTTTCTCAGCCTGTTTATCCTTTGACTAGAGGAAGGCTACTGATTTGTTTGAGTTAATTTTATATCCAGCCACTTGGCTAATGTATATCAGATTTAGAAGTTCTCTGGTTGAAGTTTTGGGGTCTTATAAGTGTACTATCATATCATCTGCAAATAGTGAAATTTTGACTTCTTTTTTTCCAAATTGTATCCCTTTGACCTCCTTTTGTTGCCTAATTGCTCTGGCCAGGATTTCAAGTACTATAATGAATAAGTAGAGAGAGAGTGGTCAGCCTTGTCTAGTCCCTGATTTTAGTATGACTGCTTCAAGGTTCTCTCCATGTAGTTTGATGTTGGTTACTGGTTTGCTGTATATTACTTTTACTATGTTTAGGTATGGGCCTTGGATTCCTGATCTTTCCAAAACTTTTACCATGAACGGGTGTTGAATTTTGTCAAATGTTTTCTCAGCATCTAGTGATATGATCATGTGTTTTTTTTTAATTTGAGTTTGTTTATATAGTGGATTACATTGATGGATTTACATATATTGAACCATCCCTGCATTTGTGGGATAAAGCCTACTTGATCATGATGGATGATTGTTTTAATGTGTTCTTGGATTTGGTTTGTAAGAATTTTATTGAGTATTTTTGCATAAATATTCATAAGGGTGATTGGTCTGAAGTTCTGTTTCTTCATTGTGTCTTTTTGTGGTTTAGGTATGAGCGTAATTGTGGGTTCATAGAACAAATTGAGTTGTGTTCCTTCTGTTTCTATTTTGTGGAATAGTTTCAAGAGAATTGATATTAGGTCTTCCTTGAAAGTCTGATAGAATTCTGCACTAAAATCATCTAGTCCTGGGCTTTTTTTGGAGGGGAAACTTTTAATGACTGCTGCTATTTCTTTAAGGGTTATGGGACTGTTTAGATGGTTTAGCTTCTCCTGATTTAACTTTGGTACCTGATATTTGTCTAGAAAATTGTCAATTTACTCCAGATTTTCCAGTTTTGTTGAATATAAGCTATTGTAGTAAGATCTGATGATTCTTTGAATTTCCTCAATTTCTGTTGTTATATCTCCCTTTTCAGTTCTGATTTTATTAATTTGGATACTGTCTCTGTGCTCTCTGGTTACTCTGGCTAAGGGTTTATCTATCTTGCTGATTTATTCAAAGAACCAGTTCCTGGTTTTGTTGATTATGTGTACATTTCTTTTTGTTTCTACTTGGTTGATTTCAGCCCCATGTATGATTATTTTCAGCCATCCACTCTTCTTGGGTGTATTTGCTTCTTTTTGTTCTAGAGCTTTTAGGTGTGTTGTCAAGCTGCTAGTGTATGCTCTCTTCATCATTTTTTTTTTTTTGTAGGCACGTAAGGGCAATGAGTTTTCCTCTTAGCACTGATTTCATTGTATCCCATAAATTATGATATTATGTGTCTTCATTTTCATTAAATTCTAAAAAGTCTTTTATTTCTTTATTTCTTCCTTCACTAAGTTTATTTCTTCATTGAGTAGAGCATTGTTCAGTTTAAACGTGTATGTGGGCTTTCCAATTCTTTTGTTATTAGTGAAGACCAGCCTTAGTTCTTGGTGGTCTCATATGATACAGGGGATTATTTCAATCTTTTTTTTGTCTTTTGAGGCCTGTTTTGTGACCAATTATATGGTCTATTTCTGAGAAGGTACCATGAGATGATGAGAAGAAGGTTTATTCCTTTGTTTTAGGATGAAATGTTCTATAGATATCTTTTAAATCCATTTCGTTCATAACTTCTGTTAGTTTTACTGTATCTCTGTCTAGTTTCTGCTTCCATGATCTGTCCATTTTTGAGAGTGGGGTGTTGAAGTTCCCTGATATTATTGTGTGAGGTTTAATGTGTGCTTTGAGCTTTAGTAAGGTTTCTTTTATGAATGTGGGTGACCTTGCATTTGGCGCATAGATAATTAGAATTGAGAGTTCATCTTGGTAGATTTTTTCCTTGACGAGTATGATGTGTCCTTCCTTATCTTTTTTGATAACTTTTGGTTGAAAGCTGATTCATTTGACATTAGAATGGCTACTCTAGCTTGCTTCTTGGTAACATTTGCTTGTAAAATTGTTTTCCAGCCTTTTACTTTGAGGTAGTCTCTATCTTTGTCACTGAGGTATGTTTCCTGTATGCAACAAAATGCTGGGTCTTGTTTATGTATCCAGTCTGTTAGTCTATACTTTTACTGTGGAATTGAGTCCATTGATGTTAAGAGATATTAAGGAAAAGTGATTGTTGCTTCTTGTTATTTTTTTATTAGAGGTTGAATTATATTTGTGTGGCTATCTTCTTTTGTGTTTGTTGAAAGATAACTTTCTTGCTTTTTCTAGTAAACTATGTGTTAGTATAAATATTACATAACATATTGAGAAGGAATTGTAGGAGTACACGATTCTCAAATATATTAATATGCAGCAAGGAAAATATGAATAACTTAATCATCTCATTACAGTAATTAACCATGGAAGTTATAACTTACAAATTGGCTTTCAATTTTCACCGAGAAAATTTTTGTCTTTATTGCTAGATTGTCAAAGTCTGAGACATCCTTTTACTGACTGTGTTTATTGAATTACTGCTAATTTACATTGATTTGGGGTATGATTCATTGCAGGCAGACATGAAGACAGACAAAGGGACACATGTACACATATATGTACATATATACATCTTCTGTCTTATAAATTTCTTCTGTATTTCTTTCTGAACTGTACTTTTTTTCATAACTTTCTAAACCTGGCTTGTCATGAATTTTATACTCTATATTAGAAAATTCTTGAATGTAAGGTGGATGGAATGGTGGGAACCCTACAGTTCTGTTTGTAATTCAGATGGAAATGAGAATGATTTGCAGCTCTGGATCTTGTGAGTGACATCTGGGGTCAGGGCCTTCCTGTGGTCTACACCCTTAAGCCTGTATAATTGGACACATGTTCTAAATAATTAATGTCCAAATTGAACTGCATAGTTAGGTAATCAAACAGTCTCCAGGGATTTCAACAATCAGAAACTTTGAGGGAATTCTCACATATGTTTTCAAGCACAGTAACTATAATATCACTTCACATAGCAAAGAAATCATTGCCATTTATTAAATTATGAAGTTTGATGCAGCATTTTCTTCTCATATTTAGACCAGAGTTCAATTAAAGTTCAACTGCTATTTTTTGTTTCTTGCATATTGATTTAACTTTTACTTGTACTATAAAATAAAGACCTATCTTCATTTCCTAAGTGTAGGTAGTGTGAGAATACACAGTGTGCCAACAGAGTTCTTTCTTTTGTAAGTGTGTTTTACTCCCTTACAAGATATCATTTGAACACTTGTGAAAACTTATTTCTATTATGTTGTTTGATATCACTGTGTCTTCTAAAGTGAGTAAAGAAGCTCACTTTATAGATGGAAGCTTAAAAATGAAAGTTTTATTTTCAGAGCACTCAGGGAGGCTACCAGTTCTAGATCTGAACCGAATTCTTGAAGGGAGATTGTATAACATTTTTATAGGATGGGAACACAAAGAGAAGTGGGAAGTGTATATTTGATATCCAATTGTATTTTGGCATTATGGGTTAAACAAGCAAGTACTCCTTGGAGAGGCGTAAGGTACAAGCCTTTTGTTAAAGCAACAAAACACAACACTTCAATCTCCTTTGCTCTCTTCTATGCTTATAATATATAAATACTGGAATTAGCTTATATCACATAGGTTATATGACATAGATTTCTATCACTAAATACCTCACATGAAATAATCACTATTGTAAAGAGTTGGTTAGGAAAAGCTAGGCATTAAATCTCTTTCATCCTTAACCTTTATATTATCAAGGCAACAACATACACACAGAAAATACTTTTTCCATTACTCTCTACCAAATCAGAAATGACTTTCTTTATACTTATTTTTCTTCTTTTAATGGTTAATATAAGCTAGGAGATAACATTTATAAAATCTTGAGTATATTTTCTTTTTGCTAAGTGAATAGTCAAGACATTGCTTTAGTGAAGCCATTCATATTCAGATATATTACATTATAAGAACTAATGGATCACTTCACTATTTGCAGTAAATGACAAGATGAGACTCCTTACTTGAGGTACTTTGTAATAAGTCTTAGTCATTTATTAAATGTACTGGCAAGTGCACTTTGTTGGCTCAGGGACTCTGTATCTGCTCTTTGGAACATGTATTATTTGTGTAGAGATTTGGCATCCTCCAAGCAGTAACAGAATTGTGTAGCTCCTGCTATATAATGGGCTTCTCTAGAATCTAACTCAAGGAACAGTGAGAAGATGTGGTCAGCTTTTACAATTATCATGTTTTTCTTCCTGAACCTCTTCACTTTTATGGTGGCTCCAAATCCAGGGTCAGCCACAGATATAAATGAAGACTATCTTCCATTTTGGGATCAGGTCAGTGGAAATATGGTAGATTTTCCAGTTGAAAATAACAAGACCATCATTAATATCTTGAATTATATGGATCTACTACAGATATACACGATTCTTATAACACAATCAAACAAAGATTTTGTGCAGTTTGGATCAAATTATACAGGGAATGTACCCTGGGCTCCCACCTTAACTTATGGAAAGCTATATACAACAGGTCTATACATTTTCATGCTTTCTGAGGAAGTCCTTGTTGTCACTATTAAGTTTTTAAGATGTGTTTCAGTGTTATTGCTATTAAAACCATTTCTCTACATGGTAAGCAACTTCCTATGGTTCAGTGATTAAAGTCACTGAGCAATACTACATAGCATACTTCCTTACCTTTGCATTACATAAACTATCTGCTTCTAGTATAGTTTTTCATCTAAATCAATGTCTTGTGAGCCACACGGCTACACAGTATACAGAAGTAAAATTCATTCTAGATTAGGAACCTCTGACCCCTTGCTCCAGCCCAACAGTCTTCTTGGAGAAACTGGTACTACAAGTACTTCTGTCTCATGACTTATGTTTAATGCAGACAAAGATACAAAACATCCTTTTACTAAGACATCAAAGTGAAATTTCATACAAAATAAGGCCAAGTATATACTTTTCCTTAAATGCCTAGATCTTGCCTCATGCTAACAGGAAGAAAATCTAAGACAAGACATTGGAAAGAAAAGTAGAGAAGACATGACTGAACTACTCATTCTTTACACTGAAACAACAAAGATGGGAAAATCAATTAGAGAGGAGAGGCTATGGCAGAAACTATGTTTCTGGACTGTTCTTTTCTTCTTTCTTCTCTTTAGCTGTATTTTTCTATGCAATGCATATATTCTAAAGTCTTTCAGTCAGGTTTATTACCACAGAAGCTTTCTACATTTAGCTTTCCCAATTCATGATATCCGTTGCCAACCTGTCTTTCTTGGCTGTGAATAGAATCAGGCCATGCACAGAACGGAGCAATGTCACACATTGCTGCAGAGAGGTGGTTTCTTTTCATGACAGTTACTTTTAAAAGCACTCAGCCAATTTGGGAAGAACAATTTGGCTCTCAGAGGCAACATGGAAACTGTAAGCTTCTGCTGGTTCAGCTCAGTCAACAAGGATTTTCAGATGCGTCTCTGACTGCTTTCCAACTCCTAAAGCCTCTGGAAGCAGATGGAATGTCATGTCCAACCTTTACCAGCAAAGACTCAACCTTCCTACATTTGTTTTTCTCTTCTGCTCTTTCTTACCAGTCTCTATTATAAGCCCAAACATTATGCTAGACATATTTTATATTTACTCATGTTTTCTCTGCAGGCAGATTTTCAGACCCAATATTTCTGCGAGTGCTTATAATTCTCAACATTCTGAGTTGCTATTACCTAAGAATGGCTGGTTTGGTAAGTGTTCCGTTTGCCCTACATATCTTAACTGATCTGAAGACATGATGCTTGCTTTGAAAAGGTGTGGGATTGATTAGCTGCGCTAAACATTATCATTTCCTTGGTGAATATGCACATTTTTTTCTTCATTTTCCTTGGGCACAAATCAAATATACAAAACATATAATACGGTAACTCTTACTGTAGCCTTAGCTGAATTATGATACACGGTACGTTATTGCCTTAAGTGTTAAAAATGATAAATTTCTCCTTATGTCCTCATGACTTGAGTTTCTTTGGTTATTTTACATCCTTTCATCTATATTTCTATTAATTACTGTCTATTCTATTTGTATTTCTAGTCCATAGCCTTGATTAAACACTTCAGAGACATGCTTCAATTCCATCTTAACCATACCATCAACATTTCCATAGCTCAGCTAAAGAGACATTGAAAGCAATTGAAAAATTTCCTTCTTCCTTCTTCTGTTTTCAAATCCTTTTTATTATATACGGATTCCTAAACTCTTCTCCCGTAAAACACTTATCAAAGAATAGACAAAATGATTGCTTGTGAGCTCACATTGACACCAGCTTGGTTATTTGGGACCTTACAGAAGAACAGCCTTATAGTATGGTCCAAAAGACCTCAATGGCTACCAGAGACCTGTTCACATAAATTCCACTAAAGTTGAAATTTGAAGGTGAATCACGGGGTCGCTCTTTTTATGCTGTCCTGAGCCGGGGCTGCGCTCCTTTAAGTGGGGACTCTGAGTCGGGTTTATTTCTGGTGTTGGCACGGCTCTAAGAAGGCCCAGATTCTCTCTGTGCTGCCCCCTACATAGAGAAGAATGAGTAAGTCGGGCTCAATGTCCAGCCAGGCCCTGGCTTCCAAGCAGGAACAGGATGGGGCTGAGAAGCGAGGAGGCCAGGGTAGGCCTCGCAAGCAGCCTCCGAAGGAGCCCAGTGAAGTGTCAACTCCGAAAAGACCTCAGGGCCGACCAACGGGAAGCAAGAATAAGGATGCCGCCAAGACGCGGAAAGCCACCACAACTCCGGGAGAAAATCAAGGGGCATATCTAAGAAACTGGAGAAGGAGGATGAGGAGGGCATCTCCCAGGAGTCCTCGAGGAGGATCAGTGACCACTCCGCAGTGCCATCTGCTCCTTAGCCACACTGAGGAGCAGCTTTTCCCTGGGACTGGAAGCCTGGCTCCCCGGCCCCTCCCCGCCCCCACTGCACACTACCGCACCAGGCAGCAGCTGCAGGCTCTGCTCTGCGGCACCCACGGGAGCAGGGTTCGGCTCAGTCCCTGTGCCCTCCTCCTCAACACACCTGCCCCTTCTAACAAAGCTAACTTCCCATTTAGCCGCAGCCCGGCCTGCTGCGTACCTTCTTTAGAGCCCTCGCTCTCTGGGCGCTTTGTTTGCGGCTTCCTTCTGCCCTGCTGTTCCTGCCTTCCCTGGAGAAGGTCCTGGGAGCATTCCATGGCCTTAATTGGTCCCAGCCCCATCTCATTCCTTCAAGTCCCATTGGCTGACCTGGCAGCAGCAGTGTGGTCAGTGCAGGGGACGCTTAGATCCCAGCATGTCCCCCACCAAAGCGTCACCAGGTGGGTTTCTCAGCCCCTTCTGCCCCACTCTACAGAGATCCTGCACGGGTTTGGCTGAGCCCCTTGGTTGGACAACAGGAAGTAGGATGATGTTGGCTCCACCCACTTTGCTGTTCTCACCTGGGATGAGACAGATGGAGTTTCCACCCATTTGTCCAGAGAGATCCTAATCTTGCTTCCACCTAAGGCAGACCGGCACCAACACGCCTCCCACTACACTCTAGGCTGTTCCTTCCAACAGCAGGGCACTAAGGACCTAGCCTAGCTGCCCCCTCCTTTCCGCAAAGTTCTGGTTCCATCTTTTCCTCTGTTCACAAAGTACCTATGGACGCTTGTGTTGTTTTTTCATTCAATGTTCATTCTTAGACACCCACCATTGCTGCTGCTACCAGCGCCAGATGTTCATCCTCCCGATGTTGCCTGTATTCTCCCCTGACCCCCAGTACACTCTAGGGGAAGGGGGAGCTGAGGCGCAACAGGCTGGTTACCAACAACCCTACACTAAGGAAGATGGGACCCTGGCCCAAGGATGCTGCAGCAGAGGGGGAGGGGGGCCCGCTTTGATGGGAAAAGGATGTAGGACTACCTCCGCTTGTTCTGGGGGGAGGAGTGGCCAGTATTTGTCCCAATCCCGGCTTCCCCTCTGGTTTCCTATTTGCAGTTACTTGAATAAAAAAAAAAAAAAAAAAAAAAAAAAAGCCTGTTCTCGAAGGAAAAAAAGGTGAATCATAATATAAACTCATATTTCAAAATAACGATCATGCTTTATAATCAACAGAAATAACTTAATTCTACTACTACAGTTAACTCACAATAAAACTTGTATATCTTCCAGAATATTCCTCAAAATAATTAAATATCTATGGGTAAAGCTAAACAAGAAAGTGAATGACCTCTACATAAAAAAATGTTAAGTCTCTGAAGAAAGAGATTGAGGTAGAAATAAAATGAGAAGGCCTCTCGTTCTCATAGATTGGTAGAATTCACAGTAGTGAAAATGACCACCTTGCTAAATGTAATTTACAGACTCAGTGCAATCACAATCAAATTTCTATAACACTAACTGGATAGACAAAACAGTTTAGTCCAGAATAAGCAGTGCTAGAACTACAATACCAGATTCCAAGCTATGTTACTGAATTGTAGTAATAAAACTAACGTAATAGGGCTGGAGAGATGTTCAGTAACTCAGTTCCTAACACAACATGACACCTTTTGTAACAACAATACTAGGCCATTTGGTGCCCTCTTCAGGTCTCCACAGGCACCACACACACACACACACACACACACACACTATTATCATGCTATTTTCAGAATTATGTACATATAAATATGTGTGTATAAGTATTATTATAAAAGCACAAAACAGACACGTAGATAATAAAACAAAATGGAAAACCAAGCATGATTGTGTGCTAATTATCTGTACCAAATTTGCTAAAGCACTTCTAGTGTTTTGTGATTCTCAGGGACAACAATTTCAGTAGACTCTCTAGTGGTGCATGTGACTAAATCATTTAAGTAGAGCCTTAATGATTGGTTAATCACATTTTGACTAGGTGCTGTTTAATTCCAGACACTCTGTCTTCTGTTGTATTGCAGGCTGTAGTGCACATGTGATTGCTTTGAGTTTCTTTGCTGCAGTTGACTCAAATGTTTTGGAGGTTATAGGACATCAGATAGTTCTAGTATTTCCAGGGGGGGAAAGGCTTGACTTCTGCTACTCCCTTGAAGAACGCAATTTTACAGAACCACATGCTTTGGAGTCAGCCAAAATTCTGTATAAGGTACAGCAATTCAATTATTGCTTTTTCATCTGAATCACATATCTTAGTCAGAGAGGGGCTTCCATTGCAGTTGTAGTTGCAAAATTTACTAAGCTCAATGTTAATGTAGGATATACACTAGAATTATAGAATGCTATCTTTTTCTTCTGGAATTTGGGATGGTATCCTGAAATGTTGATAATTAGCAGTGAATTAACATGATTGTATTTGTAAAAACTATTAAAATTGATATCTTAATTTCCAAATTTTTGCTAGTTAGTTCACATAAAAATGCATGTAAAGCAAATAGCAAAATTAAATGTCACCTTAAAGTCTTAAATTTATCTTGATAATACATTTCTATAAAATTTAATACAGCAGTATTTCGAAGTAATTCAGTTTTAGCAATTGACTCACAGTTATCAAATTTATTTTAGTTTGATATGAGTTCTATTCTCATATTTCCCATTGTTTTTCTGCAGTACCTGAACTCCAGGAGGCCAGAATATATGTGGGTGATATTCCTGTGCATGACACAGATGAAAGCACAACAACCCTTCTAATGTGGAAGGCCATGGGCAGCTACCAATATTGGATTATCAAAGTTCAGTGCATGTAAGACAACTGTTTTCTGTGATATAATCACCTGTTCATTTCACAGCTCACAGTTGCTGATGAATAAACCCTTCATCAAATTACCTGGTAGCTCTAAAGAATAGATAGATCATGGAGGAAAATAAATATTGAGTATTTAATTTTCATTTAAAATAGATTTTTTAAACACATGCTGTTTAAATTGTTCTTTAAGTCATGGTATTCTTCAGTTTCTGACAGAAAAATAGCCCTGGACTTTCTAATCACCATGGAGTTTTGTGAGGCCACAATATATCCTCATGTTTTAATAGTTCAAAAGAATTCCTTGTAGGTTTCCCACAAGGCTACTCAAAATGGAGAGAATCAGTTTTGCAAAAGACTTTAGCTACAGGAAAAAGCATTTTATGCTTCAGTACAACGCTTTCGAAGCTAAATAAAATCGCAGGAATGGTGTTGAAAATAAGTGAAACCTAAATGTGTCAAAGTCACACGAGATCTGAATGCTTAACGTTCACTCAACAGGGATTTTTGTCTATCTACTACATCTTAGACAAACAATATAATTATAAAATTTGAAGAAGCTTAGCATCTAATTAATTTAAGCAATAAAATACCCATAAAATAATTGCAGTGTATTATCATCAATGTAATAATATAAATGTACTTACAATTTAAACATTTCTGAAAAATTTAGAAGCTCCAGGGTCTGAGGGTGGGAAGAAGGCTCCACTGTATAAGTGTGTGTTGTGCAAATCTGATAGTCTGAGTTCTAGCTCAAGATCTCTTAGTAGAAGGAGAAAAACAAACTCCCTAAAATGTTTTTTAACCTTCAGGTACATGACATGGCACATTTGCATTCACAACTACTAAGTAAAATGTAAAAGAAAATCACAAAAGCAGATGAAAGTAGATGGCGCCTTATCATGCCAAGTAAATCCCAGGATGATTATTTTGATTATTGAAATTTTTTCTCAATCTTCATTAGTTCTTTACTGTTTGTATAACTATTGATTTATTTTTGAGGTTAATATAACTAAATAACGCCCTTTTTTCTCTTTTTCACATTCTTGTCCTCTTTGTTCATTAATATTGTTACATATGTAAATGAAAATACATATACATATTCTAAACATATAAGCACAATCTGTCAGTCTGAATAATGTACTTGTATATTGTCAGGGCTGTCTATTTGGTATTGGATAACCATTTGTTTTACTCTTACATAAGGAAGACTCTTCTGAACTTCTCAGCATTACCTATTCCTTGTCTGTGTGAAATAAGTAATATTATCAGCTCTTTGTTTTAAAAGATCCTGTGACATTAAATAACTGCCCAAATTATCAACATCTTATCAAATCTGAAGTAGATTCAGGAATTCCTTAACATCCATCTTCTCTGGATGTTCTATATTTAATATATAAAATTGTTTTTCTTATATATACTAAGTTACTAGGACTAGAAAGATGGCTCAGTATCTAAGAACAATCACTACTGTTGTGATGTCACAGGCTAACAAACACTTTCAACTCTAGTTGTTGGTGATCAAGGTACTTTTCTAGCTTCTGCAGGATCCTGTATACATATGGTATGTATATACATTCAGGCTCACAAATACTTGTAAATAGTAAAATGTCAAATATTAGTAATTCTATTCCTATCATGCAGTCAAACATTTAAATGTACTTAATATTCAAGAAAATTGTACAGATTCATGGGTTTCTATTTATCTTTGTGTAGACTGACTCTGAGGCTCAAGAATATTAGGGTGCTAGAACTCCACTCTGCCATCAGTCAAGTAAAAACAAGTCTTTGTCTGAGAAAGTATTCCAAACAGTAAGGCAATGTCTTACATAGGCACAGGAAGAATTTTACTATGTGTCTTAAAAGTTTTTCAAAATAAAATAATCATCTTTAGAAATTATTTATAAATTTTCTATATAATATTATAGCTAAATATTGCTTGATAAATTTGTAATGGTTATGATTCTCAGTTGAGGGGCTTTTTGTTTGGATAGCAGATACCAATACAATGTATTTTCTTAAGTACTTCGCCAAATCAAAGTCATGTAGAAGTAATAAGTTGAAAATTCAATAATTAGAAAAATAATTCATTTATACATATTGACATTCTGATAGTGTTTATAATTTCTTAACTATCTTCAGATATTTGTGTCTTAATTTTTGCAGATGGCCTGTTTTTATTCATTTGGAATAAGACTATGATTTCTTCAGAGAAAAGTCATGTTTTAGGATGTTTCATTATTAACAGGCTACTCTTAGAACTCATGAATGATTTCACTACAAGATGGGATTTTTAAATCCATACTAAGAAGCAATTAAATATTATAATTACTATTTTATAATCTTTTCTGGTTCTTTCTATCCATTCTGTGCCTTAATATTTCAATTTATTGACTAGTAATAATTTCAGCCCAATACTATATACTCAATGAAAAATTAACTGATTGTATTGAATGCCTCAATTACAAATAAATATATCTTACACTATTTATTTGTGTCTTCATTTCCCAAACTTAAAGAGCCAATAAATATCCTCAACAAAATTATAGAAGAAAACTTCCCTAACCAAAAGAATGAGATGCCCATAAACATACAACAAGCCTACAGAACTCCAAATAAACAAGAAAAGAAATACCTCCCATCACATAATAATCAAAACACTAAATGCACAAAAAAGAAAGAATATTAAAACCAGCAAGGGAAAAAGGTCAAGTAACATATAAAGGCAGACCTATCAGAATTACACCAGACTTTCCACAAGATACTATAAAAGTGAGAAGATACTGGAGAGATGTCATACAGATCCTAAGAGAACACAAATGCCAGCCCAGGATACTATACCCAGCAAAACTCTCAACTACCATAGATGGAGAAACCAAGATAGTTCATTACAAAACCAAATTTACACAATGTCTTTCAACAAACCCAACACTACTAAAGGATAATAGAGGGAAAACTCCAATACAAGGAGGGAAATTATATCCTAGAAAGAGCGAGAAAGTAATCTTCTTCCAACAAATCCAAAAGAAGATAGTCACATAAACATAATGCAAAAAATAACAGGAAGCAACAATCTCCTTTCCTTATTATCTCTTAACATAAATGGACTCAATTCCACAATAAAAAGACATAGACTAAGGGACTGGACACGTAAACAAGATCGAGCATTTTGTTGCATACAGGAAATGCACCTCAGTGACAAACACAGACACTGCCTTAGAGTAAAAGGCTGGAAAACAATTTTCAAGCACTTGTACCTAAGAAACAAGCTGGAGTAGACATTCTAATAATGAATAAAATTGACTTTCAACTTAAAGATATCAAAAAGGATAAGAAAGGACACCTCATACTTATCAAAGGAAAATTCTGAGCATCTATACTCCAAATGCAATAGCACCCACTTTCATAAAGAAACTTTACTAAAGCTCAAAGCCTACATTGCATTTCACACAATAATAGTGGGAGACTTCAATACCCCCACTCTCAGCAATGGTAGTTCAGGAAAGCAGAAACTAAACAGAGACACAGTGAAACTAACAGAATTATGAACAAAGGATTTAACAGATATCTATAAACATTTCATCATAAAAAAAAGATTATACCTTTTTCGCAGCACATCATGGTACCTTCTCCAAAACAGACCATGAATTGGTCACAAAAGTGTCCTCAACAGATACAAGAAAATTGAAACAATCTCATGCTATCCTACCAGATCACCACGAAGTAAGGCTGTTCTTCAATAACAAAAATACAATGGAAAACCAACATTCATGTGGAAACTAAAAAATGCTCTACTCAATGATAACTTGGTCAAGGAAGAAATAAAGAAAAAAATTGAAGACTTTTTAGAATTTAATGAAAATGAAGACACATCATACCAAAATTTATGGAACACAATGAGAGCAGGGCTAAGAGGAAAACTCCTTGCTCTAAGTGCCTACAAAAAGAACTGGAGAAGCATACAGTAGCAGGTTGACAACACACCTGAAAGCTCTAGAACAAAAAGACAGCAAACACAACAAAGAGGAATAGATGGCAGGAAATAATCAAACTCAGGGCTGAAATCAACCAAGTAGAAACAAACAAACAAACAAACAAACAAAAACAAAACCCTATACACAGAATCAATAAAACCAGGAGCTGGTTCTTTGAAAAAATTCAACAAGATAGATAAACCCTTAGCCAGACTAACCAGAGGGCAAAGAGACAGTATCAAAATTAATAAACTCAGAACTGAAAAGGGAGATATAACAACAGAAATTGAGGAAATTCAAAAAATCATCAGATCTTACTACAATAGCCTATATTCAACAAAATTGGCAAAATCTGGAGTAAATGGACAATTTTCTAGACAAATATCAGGTACCAAAGTTAAATCAGGAGAAGCTAAACCATCTAAACAGTCCCATAACCCTTAAAGAAATAGCAGCAGTCATTAAAAGTCTCCCCACCATAAAAAAACTCAGGACCAGACAGTTTTAGTGGAGAGTTCTATCAGACCTTCAAGGAAGACCTAATACCAATTTCCCTCTTCAAACTATTCCACAAAATAGAAACAAAAGGAACACTACCCATTCGTTCTATGAAGCCACAATTGTGCTCATACTAAACCACAAAAAGACACAACAAAGAAAGAGAACATCAGACCAATCACCCTTATGAATATTGATGCAAAAATTCTCAATAAAATTCTTCAAACTAAATCCAAGAACACATCAAAACAATCATCCATCATGATCAAGTAGGCTTTATTCCAGAAATGCAGGATAGTTCAATATATGGAAATCCATCAATGTAATCCACCATATAAACAAACTCAAAGAAAAAAACCACATAATCATATCACTAGATGCTGAGAAATGCATTTGACAAAATTCAACATCCCTTCATGGTAAAAGTCTTGGAAAGATCAGGAATCGAAGGCCCATACCTAACATAGTAAAAGTAATATACAGCAAGACAGTAGTCTGACATCAAACTTGAAGAGTAACTTGAAGCAATCCCACTAAAATCAGGGACTAGACAAGGCTGCCACTCTCTCCCTACCTATTTAATATAGTACTGGAAGTCCTGAGCCAGAGCAATTAGCCAACAAAAGGAAGTCAAAGGGATACAAATAGGAAAGAAAGAATCAAAATTTCACTATTTGCAGATGATATGATAGTATACTTAAGTGACCCAAAACTTCCACCAGAGAACTCCTAAACATGATAAACAACTTTAACAAAGTGGCTGGATATAAAATTAACTCAAACAAATAAGTAGCCTTCTTCTACTCAAAGGATAAATGGCTGAGAAGGAATTAGGGAAATGACAGCCTTCAAATAGTCACAAATAATAAAAATACCTTGGTGTGAATCTAACCAAGCAAGTGAAAGATCTGTATGACAAGAAATTCAAGTCCCTAAAGAAAGAAATTGAAATACATCTCAGAATATGGAACGTTCCCATGCTCATGGATTGGAGGATTAATATAGTAAAACATGGCTATTTTGCCAAGAACAATCTACAGATTTAATGCAGTCCCATCAAAATTTCACCTCAATTCTTCATGGAGATAGAAAGAGCAATTCTCAAGTTCATTTGGAATGACAAAAATAAAAACCAAGATAGTGAAAACTATTCTCAAAATAAAAGAACTCCTGGGGGAATTATCACTAGACCACAAGCTTACTACAGAGCAACAGTGATAAAAACTGCATGGTATCAGTACAGAGACAGGCAGGAAGATCAATGGAATAGAATTGAAGACTCTGAAACGCACCCTGATACCTATGGTTACTTGATCTTTGACAAAGGTGCTAAACCATCCAGTGGGAAAAAAAAGACAGCATTTTCAACAAATGGTGCTGGTTCAACTGGAGATCAGCAAGTAAAAGAATGCAAATTTATCCATGCTTATCTCTTGTACAAAGCTCAAGTCCAAGTGGATCAAGGACCTCCACATAAAACCAGATATACTGAAACTAATAGAAATGGGGGAAAGCCTCGAACACATGGGCAAGGGGAAAAGTTCCTGAAAGAACACTAATGGCTTAGGATCTAAGATCAAGAATTGACAAATGAACTCATAAAACTGCAAAACTTCTGTAAGGCAAACGATACTGTCAATAGGACAAAAGGCAACCAACAGATTTGGAATAGATCTTTACCAACCCTATATCTGATAGAGGACTAATATCCAAGGTATACAAAGACTGAAGAAATTAGACTCTAGACAATCAAATAACCTGATTAAAAAATGGGGTACAGAGCTAAACAAATAATTCTCAACTGAGAAAACATGAATGGCTGAGAAATACCTAAATAAGTGTTCAACATCCTTATGTCAATCAAAAACTCTGATCCATCTCACAACAGTCAGAATGGCTAAGATCAAAAACTCAGGTGACAGCAGATGCTGTAGAGGATGATGGAGAAAGAGAATACTCTTCCATTGTTGGTGGGATTATAAACTGGTACAACCACTATGGAAAGCAGTCTGGTAGTTCCTCAGAAAATTGAACATAGAAATACCTGAGGATCAAGCTCTACCATTCCTGTGCATATACCCAAAATATGCTTCAACATACAACAGGGACACATGCTCCACTATGTTCATAGCAGCTTTATTTATAATAGCCAGGAGCTGGAAGAGGAATGGATACAGAAAATGTGGTACATTTACACAATGGAGTACTACTCAGTTATTAAAAACAATGAATTCATGAAATTCTTAGGCAAATTGATGGAACTGGAAAATATCATCCTGAGTGAGGTAACTCAATCACAAAAGAACACACATGGTATGTACTCACTGATAAGTGGATATAGCCCAAAAGCTCAAAATACCCAAGATACAATGCATAGACCACAAGAAGCTCAAGAAGAATAAAGACAAAAGTGTGGGTACTGTGGTCCTTCTTAGAAGGAGTAACAGAATACTCAACCAGAGCTCCCAGCATGTAAGCCTCCAGCCTGGGAAACAAAGGGAGGGACTCATGGATCCTGTATAGGTAGTTGAGGATGGCCTTGTCAGGCATCAGTGGAAGAGGAGGGCCTTGATTCCTGAAAGTCTGGATGCCCTAGTATTGGGGAAATTGAGAACAGGGAGGCGGGAACTGGTGAATGGGTGGGGGAATATCCTCAGAGAAGTAGGAGGAAGGAGAATGGGAAAAGGTTTTTTTTTTTTTGGGGGGGGGAGAATGACAGAGTGGATAACATTTGAAAGGTAATTAAATAAAATATTCAATAAAAAAAACAGATAATGGATCTGGCAATTGTACTTGAGCAATTAAGACTTTTCGTCAACAATTTATTATGGGGATTCCTTATAATCCTCAAAGAGAAGGTATTGTGGAAGGGCCATGGAGCTTTAAGAAATATCTTCATAAAATAAAAAATGGGGAGGTATATATCCCAACACCACAAATTTATTTAAATCATGCTTTTTTATTTTAAATAAAAAAAAATTTGGATGCCAATGAACTTTCTGCTGAATAGTACCCTTCAATTAGGCATACTTATGCCTTGGTGAAAAAGAAGGATCCACTTACAGGCATATGGAATGATCCTGACCAGGTATCTAATTTGGGGAAGAAGGCATGTTGTGATTTCCTTCAGGATGCTATAGGAGCATGGTGGCTGCCAGAATGATTGGTGAGACATGCTCTTGCTGGGGACAAAGAATGATGCTGACCTGTGAGCTTGCTGAGTGCCCTGACAATGGTGACTGGGAAGCTGTTTGGAAATATGTTCCTGACCAAGCTTTGCTTGCCTATATCCCAGATGGGCAAGCTGCCTTGCCTCAAGTTTTTAGACCTTGTGGGACAGAGAATCAAAAAGAGAAATTATAATGACTCTTATATTTTTCTTAAAGGTGACCAGTTATTTGTACTCAATCAGTACTGGTCTAAAAATCAATCCAATATTGGAAATAACAGTCTTCATTGGGAAGGCTGGTTCTGGACATTTTCAGAGACATATTTGGAAGTTAGCAAAAGATAAAGTTTGTACAGGACTGGATATCAAACAAGGGTTAGTGCATGTATTTAAGGCTCTTTTAATTGTCAAGCTAATTGACAATTAAATTAAGAGGTTTTGTCTCTTCTACAGTATTTATTGTAAATTGCATTGACTTTATACTTTATAGTTTGTTAGTGTGTTGAAACCTGGCATGTCTGTTATGGGGTCTATCAACCAGCTTTTGTCTTACTGCCCTGAGTATTAGAAAACCTTGATTCTCTGAAAAAAGCTTGAAAGGCTGGAAGAAGTGAGTTAGGCTTTAAGCAGAAACATGAGGGTAGCGGGCTTGATTATTGCTGGTATAAGAGCTTTAATTTCATTATTTGCTAGCACCACTGATTCTGCAATAGCTTTGACACAAGGAGTTAAGACAGCTATTTTTGTTAACCATCTAGCAAAAAAAAATGTTATTAATGTATTGAGTATACAAAAGTATTTATATAGGTGTCTGGAACAATGGATTGATGCTCCATATTCTATTCAAATTATCTGGAGAAGGTTCAGGTTCAAGAGTCAGGAGCCATCTCAAGTGTCATGACAAACCTCATTGGAGTAGTGTTATTTCTAAAATTTACAATTAAATTGTCAATATAATTAGAAAAAAGTTCGAAGACACCTGTTGGATATTTGCATAATTCTATCACCTCTCTGGATGTTTTAACTTTGCATAGTGAGATTAGGAATTTAAAGAATGCTGCTCTGTTGAGCTTTGACGTTACAGATAATGCAGATAAAGATTATCCATGGCCTGAGGTCAGTATTTTCATTTTGATCAAACCTCAGGAATGGCATATATAGATTGATCATGCTAGCTCTTCTTGTTTTGGGAATACTTTTATTCTTGCCCATTGTGTTAAAGCTTGTCTCTAACTACATCAACAGATTGGCAGCCAAAGTACATGACTTGATACTGAAAATGGACCCCTAGACAGAGTTATTAATTTAGCAGGTTGGCAAGTCAAGGATGGGTAAGATTCTGCACAGACCTTACCAACCTAAGATGTAAGTGCATTGTTTTTGATAATGCATATTCCATGACAGGTAAGGAAGGCTTTCTTGTCAGAATGACCTAAGACAGGTTCAGTCTGGTTTATGCAATAAAAAGGGGGAGAAGTGGAACCTTTGTGGCTGCTTGGAAGGAATCTGACATAGGCCAAGGACAAGGAAATGGACTGCAGGCAGGAATCTGACATTATGCTGAAACAAAAAAGTAATTTCAGGCAGAAATCTAAATCCAAGGCTAGAACAAAGAAGAAATTTCAAGCAGAAATCTAAATCTTAGGCTAGAACAAAGAAGTAATTATAGGCAGGAATCTAAATCTTAAGGTAGAACAAAGAAGTAGACTTCAGGCTTGAAAATGACTTTGGGCTAGGACAGGGAAGTAGGCTCAGATATTTTGGTCATCCTGATAAGCCCTTAGAAATAGTGATCACAGGAGTGATCAGAGGACTGTTTATTGTTCTTTGACTATCTGGGTTTATTATCTTGCTTGTTCCTTGACTATTTGCATCTATTGTATTGCTAATTCCTCAGCATAGAACTGACCTTAATACTTGCATGTAATTTAAACAGTATAAAGGCAAAAAAAGGAGGAGGAGGGATAGGATAGGTGATTAATGGAGCAGAGGAGGGAAAAGGGGATAACATCCGAAATGTAAATAAATAAAATATCGAATTAAAAAAAAGAAAATGACTTCATAAAATAGGGCTGTAGGTAACTCTGGAGGGTATTTTCTTAATTAGTGTTCAATGGAAGAGGGCCCAGACTATTAATGGCAGTGCCATCTTTAGGATGTTGTCCTGGCTTCTTAAAAATGCAGGCAGAGCAAGTTAGAGTGAGCAAGCCAGTAAGCAGCACTCTTTCATAGACTCTGCTTCAGCTCCTGCCTCGAGATTCCTGCTCTGTTTGAGTTCCTGTTCTGACGTCATTCAATGATGAACACTGCTGTGGAAGTGTAACCCTTCCTCCACAAGTTTTGGTCATGGTGTTTTGTGGAAGCACTAGAAACCCTAAGTAAGACAGATATTACGTTTCAATTTTCATTAGTCCAAAAAAATTTCATGAATCCAGATAGATAGTAAGGTACATCATTAGGATAGATAGTAAGGTATATCATTATGAGTCATTTTATCACTAATTTCCTCCTCCTTTTTTTAGACCATTAGTAACTACTTTTACTCTAGGACCCTGGGCTGTCTAGTCTCAGGGTTTTGGTCATCCAAGCAATGTTGTTTATATAGGTTTCATCTTCTGGAGTGGGATGATATAATGCAATATGTAATGCCTTGTTCAGCTCTCATCAGAGAAGCTTCCTCAGAAAGCAAATAGGAACAAATATACAGACCTACAGCCAGACAATACGTAGAGAATGAGAGACTTGGAATACACAGCTTGAAATTGGATGTCTCCATCAAACCTCTCCATTCAGACCTCAAGGACACCACCATGCCCAGAGGAGGATGCAGAAGAAATGTAAGAGCCCTAGGAGATGGAGGACACCAAGAAAACACAGCCCTGTAAGTCTGACTCAGGTCCTCTGGAAGAGCAGCCAGGGCTCTTAACCACCAAGCCTCTCTCCAGCCTCTCAGGTATTTTTTTTTAATATCAGAAATCTTACAAATTAACCTTACTTTTACTCTACATATAAACTAGGTCTGGCAAAATTGTGAACAGTATGTTTACAGCAGCACTCCTGAAGTTGGAGCAGAGAGGTAGCAGCTATGTCTACATCATCATGATAGTCGAGTCTGGCTGTTTTAACTATTTCACATTTCTTCAGGGAAACTCTGGCTCAACCGCAGACATGGAAGAAAGGACAAGTTCAGCTACATGTGTCCCAAGAAAGACTCTACTCAGCCCTTTACAGCTTTAGATCACTCTGCCTACAACTAATATAGATGATGACCCCGTAGTGTCTCCAAGTATTATTGTAGTTGTCCACTTTGTTCAGGAAAAAGTTCCTTTGGCACCAAAAGAATCTATCTAGCATGGACAACTACGATAAATCACAACCACCTTAGGGTCTCCTGTCTACACAACAATAGGCTTCAAATAAAGATTCTCTGGGTTGTCTTTGCCACAGATAGAACAGACTGAGCTGGTTACACATAGGGCAGAGGATCCTCCTAGCCTCCAGGCCCAGGTAGCTTCTTCCACAGCAGTTAAAGTGTCACTGAAGAAATCCAAAGTATGGCCGGGCTCAAAAGCTCTGAAGATGGCAACCATGTAAGTACTGTCAAATCCAGAGATATAAAAGAGCCATACTTGATGAGGGGGAGGTATGGTGAGGAGCCAATGCTCTAGAAGGCAAAAGGCTGCAAAGACCTGAAACTGAAGACTAGCTGCAAGCCTCAGGTGTTTAGAAAAATTCCATAAAACCACCAAGTCACCTAGATGGTGCTAATATCCAGTGAGTGGAACTTTATGGCTGGCTGCTAAGAGCTGAGGTCCTGACACTCAAGGGTCAGAACATACACTTCTGGCCTTGAGAGTAGAGCCACCAGCCTCTGGCTTTGAAAGCCTGAATTGTTTCTCTTTTCTTCAGTCATCTGGTTCTCAAAACTTGGAGTTTATAGCACCTGGGTTTGAAAGCTCAGCCTGTAAGCCAAGAGAACTCAAGGTTAGAAAAAATACACCTTTGGCCTTGAGAGCCCCAAACTGCAGTCTGTTTCGCAAGGCTGAGTCCTAAGTCTCTGAATTTGAAGGTTCAGCTCATCAGATGGCACTCAGAGTCTGAAGACCAGTAACTTTAAGGGAGCAATTTCTTGTTAACTAGTAATTCCATCTATGTGGTATAGAAGAGCTATCTGCCCGCTGCCACAAAACCACATGGAAATGTCGACTGCATTCGATGTTTTCCAAAAATTCAAATTAGAACAAAAAGCTGACTTGTAGGGAAAGAATATCGCTGTTTATGGAATGGTTAGTGTTCTCATGGAAAACGAAGGGAAAGAATGGAGCAGAGAAACTACAGGGAAATAGAGTTGGGAGAGAGGTGAGTTCTGGTGTTTATCTGGGATTAGAGTATTTTAATGATGGCCATAGCTCTCAGTATATACACACAAAGGTATCAAAAGTTTTGGCTTGTTGGAATTTCAGTAGGTTCTAGGAAAAGTATCTCAGGTCAAATGCTTATTTTGAGGCCATTGTGACGCTGCATTGTATTTGGGAATGCCTCCTCGGTCATTATCGATATTAGAAGTTCCCACCACAGACTTCTGGAAGAGTTTTCTTCACATATTCTTAAACAACCAAACTACTGCCTTGACTTCACTGCGTGCTTTGTTTTGCCATACTGTTGCACAAATTATTGGCTTTCAGAAATGCTATTTTCTTCTACTTTCTCGATTGAACACCTATTTACCTTTTTATTTCATACATTTCATTGAATCTCACTCCCATGTACAAGTTTTTCTAGCAAGAAAAAAAGAGCTAAAATTTTTCCAATACAAAAATATTCATTAACAACATAATCCCCTTTTAAATACAGCTTTACTAGGTACCATTCTTCTTGGTAAGTCTAGATATGAGAGCCCCTGTTTATTACATGCAGAGTAAACTTATACAAGTTTCCTCATAGGGGTCAGGATTTCTGACTACTCTATTATGCAAAGCAAATTTAGTATAAAGATCTTTGACAAACATATATATATCATATATGCATCACAGCCAAAATTTTAAAGTCACAGAATCAAAGTGGTATGTGTATATGAACTCCATTCGATTTCCATGGATTCACTGTTTTGTTTTTAAAAAAAAAAAAAAAAAAATTCTCTATTTGCTATTATTTTGGTACAGATTAGAGAATATAGTTCTGGAAGTGGAGACATTTACATCTCTCTGCAGTATGTCAGTGTTTAACATGACTTAGCTAGCCCCTCTCTCCTCATACTGGGCTTTCACTGTGTTAGAAAATCAGGGCTGAAGTTCAGAAAGAAATGAGAGGTGTTCAAATGCTGCCCCCTTGTGGCCAAAAAAACTGACACAGGGTCTGTGATAAAAGAGAGAAAAGTAATTGTTAATTTTGAGGAAGACTTTTATTCTTGGCTTACAAGTCCTTAAAGTTCAGTAATATTTTCCTATTAATATTTCCTCATGTAAGTAGTAAATTTATTTGTCTGTTTTCAATCGTGTTAGTCTCTAGACAGTTCTGTCGGAGGCCAGATGCAACAGAGGAAAATGTGATCGGATTAGCGTCCTTTTTCCTTGATCTAAGGTCTCTCATCTCATTTTTGCTCCTGAATAGAGATTTTGGGTGTGATGAATCTTCACCATGAACATAAACTGCAAAATAGAGGGTTCCCAAGGCCATCCACACATCGGAGACTAGCTGCAAGTTCCCAGCCCCCTAGGTTCAGTGATGTATAGAGAGATGGATTCAGAATTTACCGAAGTCTGTTTTATGTTCATGGCTATGGATTATTATAATAAAAGGACACAGATTAAAGACAAGCAAGGACGAGAGGCGTGAGTCAGGGTCCAAGACAGGTACAAACTCCCCTCTTGTTGACTTGACTTCAGTTTCCAGTCGCTCTAAAAGGAAGGTTGACAAAAACATTTTCATCATGGCCCCAGGTCTCCAGATAGACAGAGATACGTTTATTTGTTTGGTTGTTTTGCTTTGTTTATTTGAGACAGGGTTTCTTTGTGTAGCCCTGGCTGTCCTGGAACTTCCTCTCTAGAACAGACTGGCCTCAAACTCAGAGATTCTCCTGCCTCTGTCTCCTGAGTGCTGGAATTAAAGGCATTCACCACTGCCTGTGGTTCTAGGGATCTGACCCAGGGTCTTCTATATGGTCAGTAAGCACTCTACCACTGGACTGTATCCACAACCGAAGACTCTCAAGAGGCAACATGTTTCACAGATGTAGAGCTTACATCCTCAGAGCAGGCTTATCTTTAGGTGAATTGACCCTTGCTGTGCACATGCGCCATACTTACAATAGAAAGTATCTGGTTAACTTGCTGTTCCATTCGTTCAGATGTGAGATTCTGTTTTCTTTGCTTCTATTGATTTTCTTTCTTTTCAGTTTCCCAGGCTCTCTGGTGAAATAATTTTATTCTCCAACTGTTCACTTTGATAGTTTTGTTTTTTTTCAACCAGCAAAAGCTTTTTACAATTCGAGATAATGAGGATTTGGGGTTTTACTCGTGACCACCTTGTTATTAGGCAGTATGATTCTAAAGAGAAGCTTCCAGCCGAATCCCCAACAAATGCAAACCCTTGTAGGCAAGTGAGTAATAATTCTTTTTTTTAAAAAAATAGTAAGAATCTTTTTTTAACCCAATCTGTCTTGGCTATCTTTGGTTTCTAAGCTCTTTGCCAAAGGTGGAAGTGAGGGTGTTCTGTTACCTGGTTCAGATAGGCAGGGACAGGCAGCAGCATGCAGAACCTAAGTGTAATCCCACAATGCATTGCACCCTTCCTCAAGGCTGTATGTTGCCTTTGTGCTCAGATTCTTTACTTAGTCCAGCAACGACAGAGGTGCTGGGGTGCCAGTCTTGAGCATGTTCCACCAATGAAAAGACGTTTTGCATCCTAATTAAACCCTTTTTGGGGGGTAAAGAAATTCAAGAGCAGTAGGCTGTGTAGACTTGGGATTATCTTCCATGTCTACTAAACACGGGGAGTCAACCAAAGTCAGAGCCCCACTCCTGAGCTGTTCTGTATCCAGGGCACATTGTATGTGCTAAAATATGACACACTATGCTTCAGACACCTGAAGAGACAGACCCTTCAAGAACATGCTGTTTCTTCAGCAAATCCACTCCCCAACGTCTATCTGTTTTCTATTATAATCTGTCACTACCATCCCATGAGTCCATTTTGAATCTCTCTGAGTCCTGGAAATGTAAGGGTCATCCAGTCTGGCATCTCTGATGGGCACATTCTCCTTAGAGCATGTAAGTACCCCACATTCATGCCTCCTCTGGTCCTCCAGGGAAGGTTTTATAGGTCTATCCTCCCCAGCAACAAACCTTTATACTCGAAGAAGGAGATTAGAAAGAGGGCATCAGAGTGTATACCTCAAGATACACTCAAGGGATACACAGGTCAAAAATACTTTCATAGTGATGGTATGGTATTATTGCCCTTTTCTCAGTGTGTGTTGATGACACAAACAAAAGACACAGTGGCTAAAAACTTCTGGCATCTTAACCGTAGGCAAAGATCTATCACCATATCAAAAAGTAGCCATGGCAGTGTTTACAGTACCTAAGAAGGATTTAAAAAGCATGTTTTCAACAAAACAATGCAATTTGTTAGTTGTATCAACTTGATTCTTTTAAAAGTACTTTATTTTTATTTATGTTATTGTGTGTGTGAACTTGCTCACATGTGTTTAGTTGCTTGTGGAGGCCGAAGAGGGCATTAGAACCCTAGGAGCTGAAATTATAGGTGGATGTAAGCTTGACAGGAGTTCTGAAAACTGAACTCTGGTCCCTGCAAGTGCAACTAAGCTCTTAGCTGCTATGCCGTTCTCTTGGGCCCTTAACTCCATTCTACAGTACTAATGCTGCGAATATTTGGTGAGGCAATGAGGGGCTCTCACAAGGTGATCTTACTCTACAGGAGAGTATGACAGGTGTGGGTCCTCTTGCATGGAATACCATTACTGCTTGAGGAGACACACACTGTGATTGTTCAGATGTGTGCTTATAACAGACATTTTCTGGAATGCACAAGATCAAAAATAGGAAAATCTGAACCTGAAATTAAAAAAAATGAATTTCTGAAAAAAATAATATTTCCTCAACCTGGATGTTTGGTCATGCTATTTTTGGAAAGCATACACAGAGAGTAAATGGTTTCACAACTGGGTAATATAATGCTTAGTGATTTAAAACTGGGTTAGATTACCTTCTTATTTTTTTCTTCTCATTCACTTAGGTCAGTGGGCAGCAACTAATACCTGAAACTTCAAGGTAAAATTTTGATTATTCTGTATTCTTTCATATGCATCCTTACACCCCTGTCACTAAAGTGGTATTACAGTACAGGGTTTTCCATGTACCCTTTCAACATGTTTATCCTTATGTGTCTGCTTTTAGGAAATTACATTAAAAGAAGTCATAAAGGTTAGGACTTACCAGCTTACTTTTGTTCCCTCTTTCTTTTTTAAAATTTATATTTAGTTGTGGGTATATGTCTCTGTGTAATATGGAGGACCATATGTAGAGATCAGAGCACGACTGATACAGTTTATCTTCTCTCTCCACCCTTTGTGTTCTGGGACAGAAACTCAGGCAGTCAAGATACCGCTGACCTTACTGAGTCATCTCAGTTTCAAGCCTCAAACTTCTCTGATGGTTCAATGTAAATAAAGAACACAAATTTGAGAATTGCTTGCTTACTTTAACAGCATACTAATTTGCAATGATTTCTGATCCTTAAAAACACACCAAAATTCTGATGAGACCACAGTGTAATTTCTACACCCTTATTATTTTTTGAATAAATTATTTGCTATGAAATAATATTATTTATTGTACTTTGTCTTTGGTTGAACACAACTTATCCTTTCATTTCTTAAAGATGTCTATGATAAATGAGCTTTCATCTGAGTATATGCTGTATAGGGAGTTTGAAGATTTTATTTTTCATGTGCCTGTGGGGGTTGCCTGTGGATTAATAGTTTTCTTTTGCTGTGATAAAACACCATGACCAAGGAAATTTATAGAAGAAAGAGTTTATTTGGGGTTATGACTTTAGAGCCTTAGAGTTCATGATGGCAGAGGAGAGGCGTCAGGCAAGAAGGCAGCAGGCAGCAGGCAGCAGGCAGCAGGCAGCAGGCGCAGGCAGCAGGCAGCAGGCAGCAGGCATGATGTCAGGAAAGGAAGCTAAGGGCACACACCTTAACCACAAGTACAAAGCAGAGAGTGCAAACTAGAAACCAATGTTTTAAATTTTCAGAGTCTAGCTCCAGTAAAGATTGTAACTTCTAAGATTTATCAAACAGTATCATCAAGTAGGCACCAAATATTCAAATGCTCAAAACTTGTGGTACAGCTCAGTCACACAACTACACCATGGATGCATTAATAGGACAATGTGTTGGTATTTGCAAAAGCCAGAAGAGAGTAGCAGTTCTCTGCAACTGGAGCTACACATGGTTGTGAGCCACCATGTGAGTGCTGGGAACAGAAACTGGATCCTCTGTGACAACAGCAACCATCAAGACATCTCCTTAGCTCATTCTTGTACTGCTTTAATATTCCAGGTATCATCACCAATATTACCTGTTCTTGCTCTAGCTGGCACATGAACCTGGGGAGTGGAGCCCCAAAATGAGGCAGACTAAGGTTTCCTGTAATAGCCTACTTTATTCAGAGCATCAGACAATTTGTATTCTGAGATTATTCTGATGGTTAGGCATAGACATATGAGCAAAGTTCCAGCTATATACAATAACTAGGGCAAGCCATGTTTGGAAATATCTTTAAATGATAAAAGTAAAATGTCAGGTTAGCTGAAGCAAACCCACTCCTTTTCATTACACCCGGAGGGGCGTGAAAGCACATTCCAGGAACAGCACATGGTGCAGAAGAACATCATTGTCCTGTTTAACTATGAACAAACCAAATTGCTAATTTGTCCTGACAGAGCAACCCACTTCACATTGCTTAGTGTACCATCAAGTGCTATATATAAATACTAACCAACTGAAAAAAATCATGCTACAATGTAAAGGTAATTGGAAATATTTTGCTTAAAATCATTAGCTCATCTCTTGGTCCTACAAAGTAATTACATAAAAAAAAAAAATACAGAAAGTCTACCATCATTTTGAAGGGAGTATCTATACTTTGCATCAAACACAAATGCAAGTTTTTATAGTTTTTGCATCTAAATGGATTGGCCTCTGTTTTATCCTGAGAAATTTTCAGTTGTTATGTGATCAAGCAAATTAGTTTTTTTTTTTTTTAAACCCATAGGTTTGACATGTTAAAAAAAAATCTATTCTAGGTTCTGGGAAATAGTCTAATCAGTAAAGTGCTTACTTTATACAAAGACTGAGTGAGGTCTTGGGTCAAATTCCTAGCACCCACCTCCAAAGTAGCACGCCAGCACATCAGCTGTGACAAGCACATGTAATTCCAATTTTAGGGAGGCAGAAACAGGCAAGTTTTGGTTCTTGCTTGCTAGACAGTCAGCACTAAGGAGTATGCTCCTGGACCCTTTCTTAAATCATAGGAACATAAGCAGACAGCTCCTGAAAGATGATACCCAATTTGCCCCAGCTTCCACATTCATGTACACACATATGCATGCTTACCTGCAAGACATATTCCTACCCATACAAAAACACATAAAACACATACACATATACCACACAGACAGACAGACAGACAAAGACTATGGAAGGAAAAATGATGACTAGTAGCTCACTTATATTTCTGGTTCTTTGATCATGTTTCTGTTTGTCTGTTTCTATCAGCAGATCAATTCGTTCTGGCTATTCATCTGCAGTAATTATGTTATTAAAATAACTCTCACTTAAAACTGCCAATCCATGTAAATGAAGATTCTCCAATAAAGACAATTTCTATATATCAAAGGCTGTTCCCTTGAAGACACTCATACTAAATCTATAACTCTGTGCTGTGAGGAGCTCCTATCTCCCAATTGCAGGTGTGTGTCATTAATGGTTTACATTTAATCTTTCTGTTTATTGCTCCTGGCCATTCAGGGTTCTTTTGCCAATGTCCCATTTTCTATGCTTATTTCTGTCTTGTGGGTGTGGTTGAAGCTTAGAAAATTGTGGGATAGGTTCACTCTCTCAGGGGCCAGGAACAAAGGGATTTTTTGGGTCTCCTCTCTCTTGTCTGAGTCATTTTTGCTATTTCATTATATTACTACCTATCTTCATGTAATATGAGGATTTTGTTCTCCAGAAGCATGTCACAGACATGAGATCACTTTACCTGCTAGAGGAAGGCACTGCTACATTGTCTATGACTACAAGAAAATCTATATGAGTTCCTAGGATTAACAAAAACTGTTCATGATTTTTGACTTGCTACAGATATTTTTCCTGTTCTACTTGTTTAGTTTGCATCCATTTCTTAATTCAATTCTTCTGGCAAATATTGCTCCTGTGACTGTTAGCCACATATCGAGTAAAATGATAATTTCTTTATATTTCTGTATTATTGATTCTTCTAAATAATCTTGCAAAGTATGATCTATAATTTCTGTTATAACAATAAATAAACTGAGGTACAAAAGGCACCTTACAATTGCAGGACCTGACTTAACTATCAAATGACAAGAGTCATGCTATTCCTGCCAATTTGTGTCATTTCACTTCCCAACATGTTATGATCAAATTCAGTTTGTGAATGAGGCTCTGCCTTTACTGCAATCAAAGATCCATCCTACTGACTCTGGACTGAATTAAGAGATAAAAATTACTGGATAGAATCTAGTTTATTCAGAGACAGTGCTGAAGAAGGTATAGTTGCTGTCTCTACACAATGTACTATTTTGATGGGTGCTTAATGCCAAGCAGAACTTTATGAGAAATAGAAAGGGGCAAGGGAGATGGTAGGCAGAGAGCAGTGCTCCATTTGTGGTTATGTGGGCATATGTCGTTGTTGACTTCAGGGAATATAAGTACTAGCTTATTAAGATAAAATGGCTTTTTATTTAAAATGGATTTTTATTTTATTTATTTTTTATTAATATATTTATTATTTATTTTATTTTATTTAAAATGGATATTTTATTTATTTACCTTTCAAATGTTATCCCACTGCCCAGTTTCCGCACTGAAAACCCCCTATCTCATGCCCCCTCCCCCTGCTTCTGCAAGGGTGCTTCCCCACCCACCCACCCACCCACTCCCACTTCACCACCCTGGCATTCTACTACACTGTGTCATCAAGCCTCCACAGGACCAAGGGGCTCCCCTCCCACTGATTCCAGATAAGGCATTCCTCTGCTACATATGCAGCTGGAGCCATGGGTCATTCCATGTGTATTCTTTGGTTGGTGGTTTAGTCCCTGGGAGCTTTGGGGAGTCTGGTTAGTTGATATGGTTGTTCTTCTTATGGGATTTTGAACCCCTTTATCTCCAGTCCTTTCCCTAGCTCCTCCATTGGGGTCCCCATGCTCAGTCCAATGGTTGCCTGTCCAAATACAATTCACATCTGCATTTCTCAGACTCTGTCAGGGTCTCTCAGGAGACAGCTATATCAGGCTCCTGTCAGCAAGCACTTCTTGGCATCTGCAATAGTGTCCAGGTTTGGTGTCTGTATATGGGATAGATCCCCAGGTGGTGCAGTCTCTGGATGGTCTTTCCTTCAGCCTTTGCTCTGCACTTTGTCCTCATGTTTCCTTTAGACAGGAGAAATTCTGGGTTAAAAATTTGGAGAGGAGTGGGTGACCTTGTCCCTCAACCTTGCCTAACCTCAGGATATGGTCTCTACAGATTCTCCCTCCCCTTTGTTGGGCACTTGTCAGGAGCCATAATGGGACAAGCTAATAATTAGCAGGTGATCATCTTGAAATGCTTGCCTTGGATTATTATATACTTTATGACAAGTGAGTCCTCATTCAGCAAGGCTGTGAGGGACTTATTTTAGGAAAGATTCCTGCTATTAATATGCTTTTCCTATATTATTATTATTATTATTATTATATTATTAAAAATATGTAACAATCACTACGCAATAGCACACCCCTTTGGAGCAGATCTCTGCAGATCCACGAAGATGTACTGTCTTGTAGTGATGCTATATAGACAAACAGATGACTTCTTAAGTCTTAATGATGATCCTATAAGAATTCCTAAAATTATATCAATGATTATTAAGCTCTTTTATAACGGGACTGCTATTAAGTCCCTCTCTGATAGTCAAAACTGCAATGAGAACTCTGCCAGTCTCCCGAGTGTCATCAGTTAATTACCCTAAGATAGTAACCAGATTTTCTCCTGCTCAGAGCACATTCCAAGAGGTTGTAAAACAATTAACCAAAGGTCACTAAAAGGGAACTCATGATTTATTATAGGTGCTAGGACAGAAGATAAAATATTGCCTGGGTTTATCTATACAAAACTTCACTAATTTCTTAGTTATAGTTTTAAACCTTCAGTGAACCTGTGGAGCCAGATAATTACTCCTAATGGATATGCATGTAAACATTCTCTGTTGTAAACTTCTATTTCAATTTATGATTTGATTTTTGGTGTGAACTTGTGATGAACTTTGTAACATGTGACCATGTACTCTGAAAGATGCATAAGTCCTGAAGGCAAAGACAAAGAAAGAGCAGTTATGGTAGTCATAGTAGAGTAGTCGCAGATGTAGAGGTTCATTAGGAACTGTTCATCTTTTTCTTTCCTTTTCCCCTGTCTAGATTTTTTTCCCTTAGAATTTTTCCTTCCTTAGAATTTTTTCCTTTTCCCCACTTAGGATCTTTCCCCCTTTCCCTTAGAGAGCTTTCATAGTAACAACACTTTTTACACTTTAAACTTTTTACACTTAGTAATAAACTATATAATAACTTCTCTAAATGGCTTTGCTTCCTGCAACCTCAAGACTAGCAGGAGTAAGTCACAGGCCAGCAGTTCCTGCTGAGACAGAACAAAGGCCACATTGCCTAATCCTCTGCTGCTAGGCTACCGGTGTTAATCACCTAAGCCTGCAGTCTTTTACCCTCAGAAGTTTTTAGGACTTTTTAGAACTTGTCATCAGCATTTCAGTACAGGTCAGGGAGCCAGAAAGCCCTGAGATCCTCAGACTTTAAAGCCATCACCAGAGTCCTACTCTGTGCCCCTGCCAATACCCTCTCTGGGCAGGGAGGCTCCTGGAAGGCATTTGAGCTAATCTTATCCCCTTTGGGTCCTGGGAATCTCTTGCTTTCCTTTTGCATCTCCACTGGTACACACCTCTGTTCAATTTCCTGACCTTCTGTATATCATCCCTGTCTGCTCCCATACCTAATCCTTCCCACATTTCCCTCTTCCATTTTGTTCTCCCTTGTAAAAAGGATTGAAGCATCCACATTTTGGTCTTCCTTCTTCTTGAGCTTCACGTGGTCTGTGAATTGTATCTTGGGTATTCTGAGCTTTTAGCCTAATATCCATTTATGAATATAGACCATGTGTGCTCTTTGTGACTGGGTACCTCACTCAGGATGATATTTTGCCAGTCCCATCCATTTGCCTAAGAATTTCGTGAAGTCATTGTTTTTAATAGCTGAGTAGTACTCCATTGTGTAAATGTACCACATTTTCTCTATCCATTCTCTGTTAAGGCACATCTGGGTTCTTTCCAGTTTCTGGTTATTATAAATAAAGCTTCTACGAACATAGTAGAGCATGTATCCTTGTTATATGTTGAAGCATCTGCCAGGAGTGGTATAGCTTGGTCCTCAGGTATTTCTATGTTCAATTTTCTGAAGAACCACCAGACTGCTTTCCATAGTGGTTGTACCAGTTTACAATCCCACCAATAATGGAGGAGTGTTCCTCTTTCTCCACATCCTCGCCAGCATCTACTATCACCTGAGTTTTTGATCTTATCCATTCTGACTGATACGAAGTGAAACCTCAGGATTGTTTTGATTTGCATTTCCCTGATGACTGAGGATGCTGAACATTTCTTTAGACATTCATATTGCTCAGTTGAGAATTCTTTGTATAGTTCTGTACCCCATTTTTAATAGGGTTATTTGGTTCTCTGGAGTCTACCTTCTTGAGTTATTTAATATGTTGGATATTAGCCTTCTATCAGATGTAGAATTGGTACAGATCTTTTTCCAATCCGTTGGTTGCCATTTTGTCCTATTGACAGTGTCTTTTGCCTTATAGAAGCTTTGCAATTTTTTGAGGTCCCATTTGTCAATTTTTGATTTTAGAGTATAAGTCTTTGGTGTTCTGTTCAGGAAATTTTCCCTAGCCCATGTGTTCAAGGCACTTCACCACTTTCTCTACTATTAGTTTCAGTGTATCTGGTTTTATGTGAAGGTCCTGTATCCACTTGGACTTGAGCTTCGTACAAGGAGATAAGAATGGATCAATTTGCATTCTTCTACATGCTGACCTCCAGTTGAACCAGTACCATTTGTTGAAAATGCTGTCTTTTTTCCACTGGATGGTTTTAGATACTTTGTCAAAGATCAAGTGACCATAGGTGTGTGGGTTCATTTCTTGGTCTTCAATTCTATTCCCTTAATCTTTCTTCCTGTCTCTGTACCAATACCATGCTGTTTTTTACCATGATTGCCCTGTAATACAGCTTGAGTTCAGGGATGGCGATTCCCTATTGTTGAGAATATTTTTTGCTATTTTGGGTTTTTGGATGTTCCAAATGAATTTGAGAATTGCTATTTCTGTCTCTGTGAGAATTGAATTGAATTTTGATGGGGATTGGATTGAATCTGTACATTGCTTTTGGTAAAATGACCCTTTTTACTATGTTAATCCTGCAAATCCATGAGCATGGGGGATCTTTCCATATTCTGAGATCTTCTTTGATTTCTTTCTTCAGAGACTTGAAGTTCTTGTCATACTAATCTTTCACTTGCTTTGTTAGAGTCAGACCAAAACATTTTTTATTATTTGTGACTATTGTGAAGGGTGTTGCTTCCCTAACGTGTTTCTCAGTCTGTTTATCCTTTGAGTAGAGAAAAGCTATTGATTTGTTTGAGTTAATTTTATATCCAGCCACTTTGCTGAAGTTGTTTATCAGGTGTAGGAGTTCTCTGGTGGAATTTTTGGGGTCACTTAAGTATGTTATCATATCATCTGCAAATAGTGAAATTTTGACTTTTTCCTTTCTACTTTGTATCCCTTTGACCTCCTTTTGTTGTTTAATTGAGGTGGGTAGAACTTTGAGTACTGTATTGAATAGATGGAGAGCAAGTGGGCAGTCTTGTCTAGCCCCTGATTTTAGTAGGATTGCTTCAAATTTCTCTCCATTTAGTTTGATGTTGGCTCCTGGCTTGCTGTATGTTCCTTTTACTATGTTTAGGTATGAGCCTTGAATTCCTGATCCCTCCAATTCTTTTAACATGAAGAGGTGTTATATTTTACCAAAGGCCTCTTCAGCATCTAATGAGATGATTATGTGTTTTTTTTTTATAAAAAATATGAGTTTATTTTTATAATGAATTATATTGATGAATTTCCTTATACAGAACCATCCATGCATCACTGTAAGGAAGCCTACTTGATGGTGGTGAATGAGCGTTTTGATGTATTCTTGGATTTAGTTTGCAGGAATTTTATTGAGTATTTTTGCATTGATATTCATAAGTGAAATTGTTCTGAACTTCTTTTTGTTGGGTCTTTGTGTGGTTTAGGTGTAAGCATAATTGTGGCTACATAGAACGAATCGGGGTAGTGTTCCTTTTGTTTCTATGTTGTGGAATAGTTTGAAGAGTATTGGTATTAGGTCTTCTTTGAAGGTCTGATAGAATTCTGCCCTAAAACCAACTGGTCCTGGGTGCTTTTTGGTTAAAGAGGTTTTAGTGACTGCTTCTCTTTCCTTAGAGGTTATGGGACAATTTTGATGATTTATCTGATGCTGATTTTTAACCTGATATCTGCCTAAAAAATTATTCATTTCATCTAGATTTTCCAGTTTTGTTGAGGATAGACTTTTGTAGTAGGATCTGATGACGTTTTGAATTTCCTAGGTTTCTGTTCTTATGTCTCCCTTTTCATTTCTACTTGGTTGATTTCAGCCCTGAGTTTGATTGTTTCCTATCTTCTACTCCTCTTGAGTGTATTTATTTCTTTTGTTCTAGAGCTTTTAGATGTGCTATTAAGCTGCTAGAGATTTCTCTCTCCAGTTTCTTTTTAGAGGCACTCAGAGCTATCAGTTTTCCTCCTAGCACTGCTTTCATTGTGTCCCACAAGTTTGGGTATGTTGTGCCTTCATTTCATTAAATTCTAAAAAGTCTTTAATTTCTTTCTTTACTTCTTCCCTGACCAAGTAATCATTGAGTAGAGAGTTGCCCAGCTGCCATGTATATGTGAGCTTTATGTTGTTTTTGCTGCTACTGGAGAACAGCTTCTGTCTGTGGTGATCTGATAGAATGCATGAGTTTATTTCAATCTTTTTGTATCTGGTGAGACCTGTTTTGTGACCACTTATATGGTCAGTTTTCAAGAAGGTATCCTGAGGTGCTGAGATGAAGATATATTCTTTTGTTTTAGGATGAATGTTCTATAGATATCTGTTAATCCATCTGGTTCATAACTTTTGTTAGTTTCACTGTGTTTCTGTTTCGTTTCTTTTTCCATGATCTGTCTACTGATGAAAGTGGAGTGTTGAAGTCTCCCACTATTATTGTGTGAGGTGCAATGTGTGCTTTGAGTTTTAGTAAAGTTTCCTTTATGAAAGTCGGTGCCGTGCATTTGGAGCATAGATGTTAAGAATTGAGAGTTCGTCTTGGTGAATTTTTCCTTTGATAAGTATGAAGTATCTTTTTGATTACTTTTGGTTGAAAGTCGATTTTATTTGATATTAGAATGGCTATCCCAGCTTGTTTCTTGGGACCATTTACTTGGAAAATTTTTTTCCAGCCCTTCATTGTGAGGTAGTGTCTGTGTTTGTCACTGAGGTGTGATTCCTGTATTCAGCAAAATATGGTTGTCTGTTTATGTTTCTAGTCTGTTAGTCTATTTCTTTTTATTGGGGAATTGAATCCAAAGATGTTAAGAGATATTAAGGACCAGTGATCATTGCTTCCTGTTATTTTTGTTGTTAGAGGTGGAATTTTTCTTTGTGGCTATCTTCTTTTGGTTTTGCTGAAAGATTACTTTCTTTTTCTAGGGTATAGTTTCCCTCTTTGTGTTGAAGTTTTCCATCTCTTATCCTTTGTATGGCTGAATTTGTGGAAAGCTATTGTGTAAATTTGGTTTGTCATGAAATATCTTGGTTTCTCCATCTATGATAATTGAAAGTTTTGCTGGGTTTAGTAGCCTGGGCTGACATTTCTTAGTGACTGTATGGTATGCACCCAGGATCTTATGGCTTTTAGAATCTCTGTTGAGAAGTTTGGTGTAATTTTGGTAGGTCTGCCTTAATATGTTACTTGACATTTTTCCCCTTACTGCTTTTAATATCTGTCTTTGTTTTATGCACTTGATGTTTTGATTATTATGTAACAGGAAAAAATTCTTTTCTGGTCGATTCTACTTGGGTTCTGTATGCTTCTTGTATGTTCATGGGCATCTCTTTCTTTAGGTTAGGGAAGTTTCCTTCTATAATTTAGTTGAAGATATTTTCTGCCCATTTGAGTTGGGAATCTTTGCTCTCTTCTTCATCTATTATCCTTAGGTTTGGTCTTCTCATTATGTCCTGGATTTCCTGGATGTTTTGGGTTACAAGCTTTTTGTAGTTTGCATTTTTCGACAGTTGTGTCAATGTTTTCTATGGTATTTTCTGCATATGAAAGTCTCTCTTCTATCTCTTGTATTCTCTTGGTGATGTTTGCATCTATGACTCCTGATTTCTTTCCTAGGTTTTTTATTTCCAGGGTTGTCTTCCTTTGTGATTTTTTTTTTTATTATTTCTATTTCCATTTTTATATCCTGGATGGTTTTGTTCAATTCCTTCATCTGTTTGGTTGTGTTTTCCTGTATTTCTTTAAGGGATTGATATGTTTCCTCTTTAAGGGCTTCTATCTGTTTACCTGTGTCTTTCTGTACTTCTCTAATGGAGTCATTTATGTCCTTCTTAAAGTCCTCTGTCATCACTATTAGATTCGACTTTAATTCAGAATCTTGCTTTTCATGTGTGTTGGGGGTATCCAGGACTTGCTGTGGTAGGAGAACTGGGTTTGCCAAGTAGCCTTGGTTTCTGTTGCTTAGATTCTTGTGCTTGTTTCATACCATCTGGTTATCTCTGGTGTTAGCTGGTCTTGCTGCCTCTGACTGGAGCTTGTCTTCCTGTGAGCCTATGAGCCTGTGATATAAGGTGTGTCAGCACTCCTGGAAGATGAGCTCCCTCTGGGAGAGATATGGATACAGATAGCTGTGGCATATGCTTATTGCCCAGGCACACATGGAAACTGGAAGGATCCTGTCCTTGACGGCTCAACACTTCCTGAGTCCTGTTGGCTCCTTGTGGATCTTTGGTCATCTATTGAAGCAACAATAGTAGTCTCACCTCGGGCCTTGGGTATGTCAGCACACCTGGGAGAACAGCTGTCTCCAATAAAATGGTTTCTTCCCATTTTCTTAACCTCAGACATGATGTGCCTCTTTGGACTCCTAGTTTAGACTGTTTTTGTTTAGGTTGTAAAACAGGATCTCTTATTCAATACAGGAAAGGTCTTGCATGTATGGACATGGGTACCCCTACTGATAACACTTGTGTATTAACCACTAAACTATTATTTCCCATAAAGGGTATTTTCAGCCATTAATTATACCTTTTGTTCCAGAACATGCTACACATTAATATTCATGTAACTCAAATTGTGCTTTGGAAGGAAATGGCAATAGCTAGAAGTTTTTCTCTTCATGTCTAACACCCTGAGGCAGTGCTATTATAGCCTGTAAAGTAGCATTCAAGAAAAAATAAAAGTTAGATGATAAGCAACTAAATAAATTAGAAAAGGTGTCCTTTGGCTTTTAAATTGGCTTCCCAAGCAGAGTCTATTTTATTTATTTTGTTTTATTGTTTGTAAAGTCATTTTCAAATTAGGAGAGCTTTGCATGTTGGTTTTGGGAAATCATGTACAAGAGTCCATGTTCTGTAAGCTCTTGTTATTGGTTTACTTAGGATTGATACAAATCACAATGTAGGTTATTTAAAATTCCTCTCTTTCCTGACAATGTATATTTTCTAAATAAATCAAAGATTAATTAGTCTGTGGCTTGGTGTTGATTGTAACTTGTTGCCAGAATGGGCTTGTCACATTGGTATGGTGTGGTCCCCATGGGAATAGATAAACATTGAGAAGCCAATGTAAAAAAAACCAAAAAAACCAAAAAACAAAACAAAACAAAAAAACCAATAGTATTTTAGCCAATTTCAAACAACAGAGAGATTTAGAAGCGACTCTCATCCCAGGACTTGTCTCAGCTCCATCATACTTGTTATCCCTACTGAGGCCCATTTGAACTGACATTTTGGAAGACGATACTGGAATATCTTTGTGCTTTAAAAAAAGAGTCTGAATGAATATAGTGATATCATAGCCTTCAGACATATTGGAATGCTATACTTTCACCTGGACAAATGATAGAATTCAGATCCAATTTTCAGTCATCAACCAGAGTCTTATAGCTTCAGGTGTAGTTTGTACCAGCTTCTGATCATGTGAGAGAGGTGCAATCCCAATGATATTGGTGGTGCTTTCAATAGGTTTGGCCCCCATAGACTGATCTGTTTGAATGCTGGGTCCACAGCTAATGACAGGATTAGGAGGTGTGGTCTTGTTAGAATGCATTTGGTCTTGTTGGAACAAGTGTGGAAGTGTGTCACTGTGGGGGCGGGTTTTGAAGGTTCCTATGTTTAAGCTCTGCCCAATATGGAATCAGGAACTCCTGCTTCCTGACTGCAGAACACAGACTTTCTGTTTTAGCACTAAGATGTAGAACTCCTAGCCCCTTGTACATCAAGTCTGCCTGCACACTGCCATGCTTCACTTCCCACCATCATGACAAATGGACTAAACCTCTGTAATTGTAAGCCAGCCCCAGTTAAATGATGGCCTTTATCATAGTTCCCTTGTTCATGGTGTATCTTCACAGCAGTGAAACTATTACTAAGACAACATCCAAGCCTGGTAATATTGTCATAATGCGAGGAGTCAAGAATTGTTGGAGAAAAAGGACTTTTTCTGTCATAGAGGAGATGACAAGAATTCTTGGGAAAGAGATGGGCACATGAGGCAACAGGCAGAAAAATTCACGTTTGGTTTGCAGTTGACATGTGTCCTTTATTGTCCTCCTTAGAGAGCAGTTTCCTTGAACCTCGGGATGCTTTTCTTTTCAACAGAATGAATGGTTTTCTGCACAATCATTCTTATGGTTTTTCTATAGTGTGAATGTGAAATTTCCTGCACTCATTCATGTATTTGGACATGTAGTCTCTCGCTGGTGATACTTTTGAAGTCATGTGGCCCAGCTGGTTCAGTTGAGTCACTAGAGACAGATCTCTATTACTTATAACCTTTCCCCGATTGAGTCTCATGTTCTTTGGTTCCCACACTTAACTCCATGTGAGAGGATCAGACGCCCATTCCTGTGCCATGAGATGCCATGTCTTCACCATGAACTTCACTGTGAAATAAGTCTCTTTTCCCTCAGGTTGCTTCTGTCATGTTGTCTGGTCCAAGGAGAAGAAAAGCAACTGATGTATTTTAGTGAAGTTGTTGTAGTGAGAAACATAATGACATAGTGTGTCAGCCATTTGTTCTGGTTTATGAGTAGACCGTGGCAGGGCCTGAAGGAGTGAGACAAAGACCTTTGGAAATCATCAAGTCTATCCAGCGTATTCTCTCTCTGATAGGGTGCAGCTATGAGAAATTTGACCCCAAAGGACTCTTTACAAATATGGGTCAATGATGGGAACTCTAACAAGTAATTACAAACTTAGCAAATCATAGTTCAAACTGGTTAAGTAGGTGAACTCTATTTGTAATTAAGCTTTATGAGATTAAAATATTTAAGTTGAATGTCAGTACTGGATTTCAAAATGTTCTGGATTTCAGTTAAACATCAGTAAGATATATCATTCCATGTTTAAAAATCAACACTGCCATACAAGCTTAATGTCAGTTTAATGATTTCTTTGTCATTGTCCAATATCTTTATATCTTAAGTAATGAAGAATCTACAATGTATGAGTTATGGTGCAAAATTAATTTAAATTCAATACTATGTATACATGGAGAACAATCCTAAAAATTGAACATTAGGGAAAAAACCCCAAATCATTAGTCAAGGTGATTGTGATCATATTAATTACTTCTAATTTCTTGTGATCAAATGCAGTTGTTCACAATTCAATAAAATTTTATGTCTTAAGGAGATGTTCCCAGGAAATTTTCAAAAGCTTTTAGAAATAATTCTCGTGCAACTTTTGTACTCATGACACTTTCCCATATAGTCAAAGTTAATGATTCTAGAAAAGATAAAAAAATATATATATGAGTGCTTGTCAACTCCTGAAAACATTTCTTACTTCCATTAGGTAAGATCCATTGGTCACATTTATTTCATTGGCTTTTGATCAATTAACATTAAAATCATTAGTATACAAAGAATATTTGATTCACTGATACTATTAACATTCTGCAATACCTAACCTGAATGTTTAGTATCATGCTTTCTAAGTGACTATGTCATAAATCGTGAAATTAGGTATACATGGACTGATCCTGTGATGTCAGTCAAAGCTCATAACAACAATTTCCATAATCATAATAAATTCTTTAAAGAAAATAGTGCATGTCTATAAGAATATGATTCTAATATAAATCTCCCAAATAATATCCACCAATGAAAGGTTGGACTACTGTTCACTGAGTGAGAGAAAGTAGTCTTCTGACTGACAGTATCACACTACAACCAAACTGACATGAGAAGAGACATCATTTGCACTGGAGCACCGATGTATTTGGTAGATCTGATATTCTATTGCAAACATTTTCCACAGATTTGAAGATAATAAACTCATGTCTAATTTCTTTCTTTATAATTTAGAAAATCAAAAAACTTCTCTTTACATAATAGAAATAGCATATAAGTTTAGTATATCTCAAGGTTCCAGCGCACAAATGTAAGATGAAGATGACATGGTAATTTTCAAACAGTTAATTAATGAAGCCAGTTTTTCACTCTGCTTTTGGCATTATGGAGCAAAGGTCTTCTTCCCTGACCTTGGGTTAAAAGCATCTGATGAGTCAGTGGTAGGTTAAAAGTGTCTGGTGAGTCAGGTGGACAGTGAGTTCATTAATGATGGAAAATTTTCTTTTGAAATTTATTTGTCTTCTTTAGTCTTAAGAGTAAAATAGAAAAGATTTTAAAACGAGTATAATATTGACTGTACACCAACATGTGTGTTCATATTATGTATTTCACTTCATATTACGGATGCCAAGGTACAATTTGGCATTCAAATGAAGGACCACATAATAAATTTTTTAAAATGTGGTTTATCAATAATTTTACCATCTATCAAAAATAATTACTGCTAAGGAAATTCAAAATATGCCCATAGAACTTCATAACATTTTTAATGCATGCTGATGTGGTGATATTTCTAAAGTAGTTTATGCACTTTTCCATTCTTTATAATTCTGATTTGTTTTCCAGTATTCTTTTAAAAATTTTACCTGAAAGTCTGTCACTATTACCAAGAAGTTTGAGTGTTTCCAGCACTTCATTCTGAAGAGGCGTGAAGTCAGGAATAAAAGGGGCTATGTCAGTATCAACAAGAACTCGTGGGGGCAGACCCCTCTGAAAGCTGTGTGCTCTATTCAGGGTTGTAGGAAGACGGGCCGCCCCTAAATAGTACACAGCAATAACCCAGTTTCTCTCAAAATCTGCTTCTTGGTCAGAATAGAACTCATATCTAAAAGATAAATAGACAAAAATATCACCTAAGATTTATTGCCTCAGAATTTGAATCTTACTTTGCAGAAACCATCCACTACCAAAACAAAATACAAACAAAATTAAAATCCAAACATTATTTTGAAAGGAAATATGAGAACACTATCCATTTGGATTGTCTTTCAGGAGTTGTAAAGATAGCTAAATAAAATATAAATCTAAAATGTCGATCCGATTAACCACTTCATTTTAACATTATACTTTCCATTTATGATATTTCTTATGCACACTGTGTGTGAAACCCATGGAGTAAACATTAAAAACTTGTTTAAATAATACAGTCTGCTTACATACCAACAAATAAATATAAATAAGGTCTAGCTAGTGGCACAAGTCAGCAATACACAATTTCCATGCAAATCAGGAACACTGGGGTCAAGGTTTTTTTCTGTTGCCAGATCTGGATACAAGAGATTCATTTTTTAATTAATGAATTAACTAATTTGTTAACAGATAAAATAAACAGAAAAAGAAAGAAAAGAATGCATCATGCTTGTTATTTCTCGTTAACCTTGGCTGAAGAGACAAATGTACCAAAAGTTATTTCTGCACCCTGAAAGCTTTAACCTGTATACGATTTGTACATTTTTTAAAGGAAGTGTAGGATTGCATTTGTTGGTGCACCTCTTTAATCCTAGCATGAGGGAGGCAGAGGCAGGTGTATCTCTGAGTGTTCAAGACCAACCTGGTCTACTGAGGGAATTCCAAGACAGCTAGGACTATATAGAGAAATTCTGTTGCAGAGAGAGAGAGAAAAAGAGAGAGAGAGAGAGAGAGAGAGAGAGAGAGAGAGAGAGAGAGAGAGAGAAAAGGGGGAGGGGAGGTAGAGAGGAAGAGGGAGGGGGAGAAACAAATAGAAAATAAAGAAAGTTTTTATGGAGAGGAAAAATTAAAAGACACATGAGGAACATGCTAGAAATGGTGATAGGCAAGCATTTTGTTTAGGTGATGGTTCTACAAGTGCTTGCTAGTGCTCATTTAACTAAATAAATACCTAAATCTGTTTGCTTTATTACATGTCAATTGTACCTATGTTCATAGAATACAACATGTGAATATAGATTCAGTTCCTAAGGGAAGCCTTGGCTTGATATAAACACAAGTTTCTTTGTCCTCTCCAAGAAGAAAACAATAGCAGCAGCTGATTTAGTACTTACAGCAACCAGGTCTTGACTTCCCCTTTGAACTGGGGATTGAAAAGTGCCTGCTGTTCAGAACAGCTGAGCTTACATGGAAAGATAACGTGATGGCCACAAACTGTCTTCAGTCAAACAATCACTTAGCTAATACCCTAAAAGATTACCTCAGGCTCTAAGACTCAGAGACATGCTCAGTGGACAAAACCTCTACAAGCACTCTGGTTTCTGAATGCTGGTCTTTAAATTTAACAGGAAACTGAATTAGCCAGGTACCATAAGGAGCCACTTAGTCATAAGACACACTGGAACAGAAAATGAAGCAAAAAAAAAAAAAAAAATTAGGTGAAATGACCAAGAGTATGAAAATTGCCTCACATATTCTGTATTCAACTAAATCCTCAGACAACAAATAATAAAGTTTATGCATAGGTAAAGTGTCTCAGACGTTTCCACCTACTCTACACCCATCTTCAGTTGTCCAGAACCTGAGCCCTAGCAGGCAAAGCATGCCAAGAGAGAAAAAGAGGGGAAATACAGAGGAAATCCATGACACAGTGGAGAGGCAAAGAGTCCTAAGAGATGAGAACAGAACACAGGTTCAGTACCCAACATCTGGACAGACCAGGGCAAATAACTTAGAAGCAGACCTCATTAGAAGAAAGTCTATGGACAGAATCTCTGAAGCTTTGACCAAATTTAGATGGTTTTTCTAGCTTGTCTGTTCCATGAAAAGCATTGTTATAGACTTTTGCTTAGAAATAAGTCACGGGTGAGGTTGAAGTCAAAGGAGAATAAGAATACTGAGAGGATGTATCAACAGCAAAGATTTTCAAACAAGAATAATAAACCAATGGACCCCAGAGACATAACTTTTGCCTAGAAACCTCAAGACAAGAGGGAAGACAGGCTGTAAAGAAAGAATTGGCCTAACAGGACAAACTCACCTGGCAGGAAGACATTTCAAGCAATTCTGAAAGTGTATCTATCTCTCAGTTGAGCTGACTTATGTGTATTTTCTGGCATTTCCTCAATCTTCCCACAAAGCTTCAGGAAAAGTGAAAAAAACTAGGAGACTTTAAGTCCCTGTTTAGAAAGTGAACAAAAGCTTGTTTTCTCTACCAGTTCTGTTTTCTAGTTTCTTTTGAAACATGGGAAAGTTAAGTCAGTAGCCTTAAGAACCCAGCAACAATGTAGTCAGTGATTTCAAACACAAAAATGTAAGCTCCATGTATCAACACAACGAGGAGCACTGAACAACTCTATCCAGAGCACACTGGTTGCACAGAGCCCGAGGATCACAGAAGCCAAACCATGTCTTTCAATGGAGAAGTTTCATAGGCTGATCACTGAAACCATAAATAAAGAAGAAAGTGCTATAACTCTGTTTGAAGAAACCCATGGCAGTAGCAAGGCTTGGGTGGCAGATGACTGTCATCTTGGCTACTCCAGGAGCTAAAGCAAAGCATGACACCACATGCTTTACAGGAGGGTAAACACGTTAAGTCTACACTGTGTCATGTACAGGTTCACACTGAGATCAGGCAGACCGTGGTATTGTAGTGAGACATTATCTTAAGATAAAAATTAAAAACAGAAGTGGAATGGATGACAGCTCCCCAGTAGGGCTTGCAAGGGATGCAGGGGTCCTGAGTGGGTTCCGTGGCATGCATTATAAAAGAGCAACAAAGCACTTTTAAGGAAGAAGAAGAAAGACGGAGGGAGGAATAGAGGACAGAAAGCAGTATGTGTACAAGTAGTGAGCAGCACTGTTGATAGGGGTGGGTATGTGAAGACAGGCCCCACACTGCATCGCTGTAAGTTATTGCACTTCACATAAGACAGGAGCCTGTCAGGCTCTGCCTTGCTTCATGCAATCTCATCTTCCAAAGCAGGAGTCCATTTCATTTCGAGTAAAAATCTGAGGCAGAAAAAAAATCTGCATCCTGACTATGAAGCAGGCATTCACCTCCATCCAGCACTAATCATGGTGCTCAAACTCATAGTAATTGCTGTACATAAAACAGAGGGAGTGAGGGACCTGGGTGGGAGAAGGGAGGAGAAGGAGAAAAAATGAACATGTTCAGGTGTTGGAGGAATAGGTGTAAAGCCTCAAGTGCCAGCAGAATGAATGATAGTATGCAACCTCAGGAGGTAGAGGGTCAGGGGGTGGGGCCCTCTAGAATGTACCAGAGACCTTGGAGAGAGAATTTCAGCATTCTAAGGGAGGGACTTTACATGATATGTGAGGGAGAGGGAACTTGTAGAATCTATCTGCAGTGGAAAGACAGGGAGAGATGGGATTGCCATCCCACAGTCAAAAACTCTGATCCAGAATTGTTCCTGTCTAAAATAACTGCAGAGACAAAAATGGAGAAGATACTGAGGGAAAAGAGGTCCAATGTCTGGCCCAACTTGTGATCCATCTCAAGGGAAGGCCCCAAGGTCTGACACTATTATTGATGCAATGGCGTGCTTACAGACAGGAGTCTAGCTAGGCTGCCCTCTGAAAGACCCAACAAGCAACTGAAAGAGTCAGATGCAGATATTTGCACCCAACCAATGAACAGAAGCTGTTGACCCCTGTGCTTGATTTAGGGAAAGGCTGGATGAAGCTGAGGAGGAGGGTGACCCTGTAGGAAGACCAGCAGTCTCAACTAACCTGGATCCCAGAAATCTCTCAGACACTGAGCCATCCACTAGACAACATACAGTAGCTGGTCTGAGGTCCTGACACATACAGCAGAGGACTGCCTGGTCTGACCTCAGTGAGAGAAGAAGCACCTAAACCTTGAGAGACTTGATGCCTCAGGGAGTGGGGAGGCCTGGCAGGGTTTTGGGGGTATGTGGAGGGATGTGGGGACATCCTCTTGAAGATGGGGGAGGGGGAATGGGATAAAGAACTGTCAGAGGGCAGAACAGGAGGGGGATATTGGCTGGACTGTAAAAGAAAAATGTTCAAGATAAAAAACCCACCACTTACAGACTTACCGACTTAGGTCAAGTACATGTGGATACATGGACATGTCAAACCCATATCAGAAATATTAGGCATAAAAATATTAAAAGCATCAAACCACCATAAATATAAAACAAAAAAAAACAAAAACAAAAACAAACAAACACAAACACCACATCAGGATCCTATATGATGAAGAAAAACTCATGGTAGGGCATGATGTTATCACTGATACCACATGCATTATGGGATTTTAAAGGTAGGCTCTAAACTCTTGACTGTCCATGATTTCAGTTCAACAAGGTACCCACTGCTTGAAGTGACCCACTCACGTCATTGACTGCCCCCACTCTTCCCCCTGAGTACCCCTCAGATTGGAACCAGCTCTGCTTCTTCAAACCTTCACCACCTAAATGCTTGCCTTCCTTAGGAGCTACAGCAACTGATTGGCACTCTTTGCCTCTATAGGTATGCACGTGAAACATAACAGATGATCTAGGAATGAACATCCGTATTTAATATTGAAGTTAAAGACAATGTGACTGTCCATCACCAAAATGTTGAAGCAAAATTAGTAGTATATGGTACATTACAGGAACAAAATTTTCCTGGCATATACATTCTGGAAATTGTGGTAAAATCCAAATATATCTGTTAAAGTTTCTGACGCAGCATTTTCAAAATAGTTGGAATACTGCGAAGTTTTCTGTTTTTAAAATTACTTCTATTTTCTGAGGATGAGATATATTACATCATTTCTTCTCCCCCATTTCTTCCCTCCATGCCTTCCTATATACCCCACCCAGCTCTCTTCCAAATTCATGCCCTTTATCAATTACTACCTCTCTCTCTCTCTCTCTCTCTCTCTCTCTCTCTCTCTCTCTCTTCTCTCTCTCCTCTCTCTCTTCTCTTCTTCTCTCTCTCTTCTGTGTATGTGTATGTCCATGTGTGTGTATATGTTGGAGGGGCACAGAGGACTTGCTTGGATTCAGCCATCCTTTAATATAGGTGAGGTGGAAATAGATATGAATCAGAGCTTTTGCTCAGTTTACTGCCTGTAGCTATGATTTTTATCTCCTGAAGATAGTTTCTTTATTAAATGAAGTATATCCACAGTTCATGTTCTATTCCATTCATTTACACTTATTTATATATTGTAGCAATTTAAGCATATTAGGCTCAATATGACTTTTACAAATATGAGAAAATTCTAAGTAGAATTGAACTTTTAGATTCAGCTGGTAAGCCCTGTGAGCTAGAGGCAGCACAGCCTGCAGGGAAAAGGGTAACCTGCAAGTCACAAGGAATGTGAACATGAGATTTCCTATCCACTAGTTATATGGAATTAAGTGCCAAACTGAACAGATAAGATGTAGACTCTGTACCAGTAAAATGAAATAAAGTTGAAATTATGTTACATTAAAAATTTAATGGTTTCTTTTATTATTCTTAATATTAGAGAATACTCAATTGTTATTTATTTAACATGTGGTAGTATTTTAATAAATGTCTTTTAAGGATTAATTAGCACAAAAGAAAGGCCAAGGGATAAAGCTGAAGTTCAGGAAGTAGATTGCAATAATCAAAACAGTATTTTGTTATAATTAGTAAAGATACAATCCTGATATCCACATCATTTAATAACAGAAAACTTAGAACAACTTAGAACAACTTTTAAATACATTTGGCCTGTCCTAAATGCAAAGAATTTGGCTGTATAAAAAGACCAGATAGAGGAAATATATCTAGAAATAAAAACTTCTATAATCACCATGAATGTTAAATATTTTAATTACTCATAATTGCTGTGCTTAGAGTTGTATTGTGCTGGGGCCAGGAAAGGTGGCTCAGTGGTTAAGAGCATAGACTGCTCTCCTGGAGAACCAAGGTTTGATTCCTAAGAGGACCTGGATTTAATTTCCAGATTCCACTTGGTGGCTCACAACCATCTGTTCGGTCCCAAAACATCCAATGTTTTTGATTGGCCTTTATGAGAACCAGGCAAGTATGCAGTGCACAGCAACATGCATGATGATAAATCTAGATGTGTGTGGTAAGAAGAAATTTTAATTCAAGAACTGTGTCCATCATTGGCCTGTGAAGTACTGTTATGATTACCAATTCATGCAAGTGGACACAACCCACTGTAGGCAGTGCCATCACTAAATAGGTAGCCTTGAGCTATACAAGAAAGTTAGCCAAACAAAAGGAAGAGATGCAGTTAAGCTGTATTCCACCATGGTGTCTGCTCTGGTTCCTGCCTTCATGTTCTTGATTGAGCTCCTCCCCTGACTTTCCTTGCTGACAGACTATAATTTGTGAAGTGTAACAAACTCATTCTTTCCTAAGTTGTTTTTGGACATGATTTTTATTAAATTGATGGAAAATTCAAGCTGAAACAGAGACAAAAATTATTTCTTACCTGTCTACAAAGGCACTGGTGGGATATTCCAAGGATGAGGTATGGGCATCCCATAACTTCTTCAGGAGGCTATCAAAGTCACTAGAAGGCAACTGCATGTACTAAAGAATAGAGAAAATAAGTGTTATATGGTCAACTCTTCCTAAAATTCGCCCAGACTCAGAGGTATGAGCAATAGTTAGCATTAACCAAGACTTTTGTTACTACATGCTATACCTAATGCTTAGTGATAAAGAAAAAATTAGTACTTTTCAGGAAAGCATATCATCGAATTGAAATGAGAATCAAGTATCTGTAGAGTGTCCATGCTCTATACTTGAAAGGACTATTGTCATTTTTCCTGTCAGCATTAATACATTTTTTACAACATGTTCAAAGTAATAAGAACAAATTGAAAATTAAAATATATCAAAAGCAGTGAATTAACAATCCACAAATTAGTAAATATATATTTAAATCACTAACTTTAGCTTCTTCTATGCTTGACCAATGTATTTCATTTTGGTCATCAAATCGCATACTTAAAACAACATGTTTAGCTCTAACTACAGAAGAGTGGTTATTAATCCACTTTCAATAATGACAGACATATAGAAAAGAAGATCCCAATTCTTGTAATATGTCACAAATGGCCTAAAGTCTCAATTCCTTGCATGTCTATTTACTTTGCCATGTGTGGTATTTTTTTCCCTTGCACTGAGAGCAGATGGATTTTGTGTCGGTACTGAATGAGACTGGTGGGTTTCTCTGCCATGAGCTGTATTGCCACATCAGTTATGAGAAAAATATCTGTGTATAGTTTACATTTTAATATTAAGAAAAGTATACAACAAATAAAAAACAGTATTTTCCAATGAGCATTCTCTTGGCATGTATAAGGAGTGTGATACAAAACTTAAGTATAAAACCTGAAAAAAGTCTCTCCATTTGTCCATTGTTTCAGGGAAGGCAGATTGACAGCCATAAATATTATAACAAAACTTCATCTGATCCTTGGGTGGTGGCAAGATTGTGATTTGGTCTGGAGATAGCCCTGTTATTCCAGAATCAACAGCAGCAAGGAAAGGTAACACACTCAGATAATAATTTACATCTGTAAAAACAAGAAGCTGGTTAGACTCAGAACCAGTGACAAAACACAGAAAACATTTTGAGGAATGTTAAGTCATTTAGGCACATTCACAGTTCTCGAATGCTGATAAAAATTATCAACTAAAATTTATTGAGGAAAATCAAGTTATAGTTTAGTAGTCCTATAATCATGAGTATATATGTACATACTGAAGTGTCATATTATCATATTTTAAGAAAGGTAATTTTAATGGTTGCATGACAGTTTTATTTCAAAGCTTTGAATCAATAAGGAAAGAAACAAAAACTATCAAATTGTTCACATAATGGTACAGAAATTCTCAATGACATTCCGTGGTTGATTTCAATTTTTTTCAAAAATATAAAGCATAACTATAGATTTTATCAAGTATAAAGCACAACTATTGATTTGGAAAATGAATATTATATATTTTAAAATTAAGTAATTTTTATACAGAATATCACTAAGTACTTTTATCCTGTTTTGTTGAAGCAAGAACTTTTGATTGGTAACCTAACAGGCTTCTCAGGATTCAAACCTTCCAGTTATGGAGGAGCAAGCCCTGCAGATTTAAGCATTTCAAGTTAGTTAGGTAATAGGTCTATACTGATTCTTAACACTCCAAAATTACAAAGCCAATCAGACTAAATTGTAATTCAAGAGCTGTTTATCAGTTTTGAAAAGAATGACTCAAGTTAGTGTGAGGGAAAATGTCCTGTGCTTCATACTACTTATGAGTCATTACAAGAAAATGAAAATGAAAATGAAAAAAAAAAAACAGTGTCATTTATAATCGTTGGTGATTTACTCTAATAAATTTCTGTGTAAGTTCATTTCAAACAAAAGGCACCATGAAAGAATTAGAAGATCTATTTAAATTGTTTTCAGTATTGCATACATAATTAAAGCCTTAGTTATAGGTTGACCAAACTAAGTGTAATGTTAGTCTGGCACCTTTGTGAGTTTCAGAATTTAGTACCTTTATTCTAAGCAAAAAGGAAAAGTATTCTTACTGTCACTTTGCGAAGATTCTATGTTCCTTTGGGAGCCTGCCATATCACCAAAAGTGTTGCTCCCTAGAGGCCATGATCTTTGTAGTTCCTTGGTTTAATTTCTCTGTGAAAAGTCTGACTACTTCCTTAAACATTATTATATTCCATTTTACTGATCAACTCTGCTACATGCCATCGAGATCACTGCTATAAGATGAAATCATTTTATCTTGAAAAGGGGGCAGCGCTGTTTTTGTTTTGTCTCTGTCGCTAAAATTCAGGTTAAATATATTCTTTGCAGTATAAATCAAATTTTTGCTATGGAAGAGCACCTACCAGCCCACCAGCTGTCCACAGAGACACACAGACTATCTTCAGGTTCATTGCCACAGTCTGTCATTCCAGTGGGATCAGCTAATCTACCTAGAGGACAGGGAAGACACAGGTCTATTTGTTTTTCATGCACATCGAAAACAGTTGAACTCATGAATTTAATTTATAGGTACAAAATTTTCAAATTATTTATATTTTACTTATCTTTTTTACATATTTTATTTCTCATGCCTCAATCAAATTATTTTCTATTCTTCAGTGATATCATACTTTTGACTGTTAGAGTTTACAGGCTACAGACAGTTTTCCTTACATAACTTCACATTTTACTGCCTATACTACCTCCTAATAAAAATCATAGGAACAATAGTTACACAGAGAAAAAGAGATGAGTGAGCCAAACCAAATCTTTGACTACATTTTCTAAAGTACATGACCTTTTTTTAAACCATCCTGTAAAGTTGGAGATAACAGTATTCAGTACATGGGAGACTTCTTTCTAAGGTAAGAGAAGTTATCAGAAATATTTCTACATGTTGACTCTCTATTACATAGGTACCAGAGCATCAGAAAATGATCTTCCTTTTTCTTTTTTTTCTTAAACACTTATCTTACTTTTTTCTTTTATTGGATATTTTCTTTATTTACTTTTCAGATGTTATTCCCTTTCCTGATTTCCTTTCCAGAAACCCCCTATCCCATCCCCTCTCCTTGCTTCTATGAGGGTGCTCCCCCACTCACCTACCAACTCCCGCCTCACAGCCAGGGCATTCCTCTACACTGGGGCATCAAGCCTTCACAGGACCAAGGGCCTCTCCTCCCATTGATGCCCTCCAAGGCCATCCTCTGCTACATATGTAGCTGGAGCCATCGGTTTCTCTGTACTCAATGGTTGGTGGTTTAGTCCCTGGGAGCTCTTGGAGGTCTGGTTGGTTGATATTGTTGTTCTCCCTATGGGATTGCAAACTGCTTTAGCTCCTTCAGTCCTTTCTATAACTCCTCCATTGGAGAACCCATGCTCAGTCCAGTGGTTGGTTGTGAGCATCCTCCTCCATATTTGCCAGGCTCTGGCAGAGCCTCTCGGGATTCAGCTTTATCAGGCTTCTGTCAGCAAACACTTCTTGGCATCTGCAATAGTGTCTGAGTTTGGTGACTGTATGGGACAGATCCCCAGGTAGAGCAGTTCACTGTATGGTCTTTCCTTCAGTCTCTGCTACACACTTTGTCTCAGTATTTACTCCTGTGAGTATTTTGTTCACCCTTCTAAGGACTGAAGCATCCTTTTTCTACAAGCCTGGGACCACTCTTCTTTTCTTCTTCCCCTTCTCCTCTCCCCCTCCATTTTCTTACTTGCTGAGCCATGAGTAAGCAGAGTAGGTTAGGCATCAGACGCCAATCTTCTCATCATATCTTCTGTCATCCAGAAGAAACTATCGTTTTATATATCAGTGTGTGGCCCCCAAACATCTTCCATGTGTATATACTGGAAAGAACTGGGTTTCCACAAAGAAGCAACCCTTGGCACAGATCACTAACAGCAAGGAACTACTTATTTGTAGTTTCAGCTTATGATCAGGCAATTTCAATTAAGACTGTAATCAAGATAAATATAATCACTTCCTGTTTCTAATGAATACCCCCTAGTCTGTTCATAGGGACAGGAAGGAATGTATACTTAGCAGTGGTGTAGTAACTATTTTGAAAATACTCAAATTAGAGAAAGGATGTGTCTTTATGATTGGTCTTCATGCCTATGTGTCACTGAAGTATCTATTATAGACAATAAAACCACAGGAGAAGAATTATGGATACTGACAAATACAAATAGAAGTAGGAATGATTATAAGGAGTTTAAAAAATAAATAAAATAATCAGTTTTCAAAGCGACATGTGTGGGCATCCTAGTTACAGTTACTATGGTGTTGATGAAACACCATGATCAAAAGCACCTTGGAGAGGAAAGGGCTTAGCTTATTTATCCTGAATCATTGTCCATTGAGAAATAACAAGAGAGGATCCCAAATTGGACTAGAACCTGGAGGAAGGAGCTGACACAGAGACCTTAGTAGAATGCTAGCTTGTTCCTCATTGATTGTTCAGCCTGATTTCTTACAAAATCCAGGACCACCAGCCCAGGGATTGCATATCCACAATGAACTAGACCTTCTCAGATCAATCACTGATTAAGTAAAAGACCTATAGGCATGCATACTGTTTGATCATGTAAAGGCTTTTTCTCAACTGAAGTTTCCTCCTCTCAGATGACTTCAGCCTAGATCAAGTTGACATAAAATTAGACAGTACTGTAAGATAGGAAGAATCGTGTTTTCCTAATATATCAGGATCATATTGTTATATAGGAGAATAAATGTCTTTCATACCTGTTTGATACTGCCAGCCAAACTGCAGAGGCAACCCCCACAAAAGATTTTGTCATTTTCTGGACCATATCTTGCAAAATATATGGCTGTCTCTTTTAATAAGATTCTGTACATCCCCATTCTGTCAGTGAATACCCAAGGGTTAACTACGTGCTTCCCATCCTCCAGCCTGTAGTCACTTAACCGCTCAGGGCTGTCTTCCCATAAAGGAGGATACGGAGCTGAGATATTAGAAATCTCTGCTACAGCTGCAGAGAAGCAGCCAGCCAGTACCCAGACCCAGGAAGCCAGGACAGCCATGGTGCCAAACTGGGAACCAACAGTGTGACCAGGCTTTTATTGGAGAAGGAAGGAGGAAGACAGAATTTTTTTTTCCTCTTTATAAGGAAGTTGTACTATTTTCTAGGCAGAATGCCAATTGAGAAGAAATGTGTATTTTGGTAATTAACATTAAAGGTAATGAACTTTTGTCACATTTCCATCAACAGTACATGGGATCAGACTGAACACAAGGTGAATCTTGTTGAATATTAGATAATGCCATTTGTTAAAGAAAAATTCTTCTAGAACATTTACAGTGTACATTTTAACTATAAATTACATTATTGGTTGCATTAGGGTAGAATGCTTCCCCCTCATAAAAATGAGTTTACATAATCCATGAAAAATATTGAATAATTCAATGTGGAAATACTGATATTTATAATAATATCTAGAGATATATGAAAAAATACATGTGATACAATTATGGTATACCTCTTTGTTTCAGGCAAAATACTTAAGTTATATCAAATTATCACAATTTTAAAAAGCCATATTGTTAAAAAAATAAAGGCAGCTAATTAATTTTTGACATTTATTCATATTTCTCAAAATGTTATCTAATAACATAAGTTTATGGATTTATACTTTTCCTTGCCAAAATAATTTAATAGAAATAATAATAATAAGCATAAAATAATAATAATATATAAATAAGTTTCATCACTTAGAGCTTAAAAGGAAGTGTCATCTAAAACTGCTGGGATATGTCCTTAAATAAAGTGTATATGTCTTTTCACTTTCCTCCAGAGTGTGACTTTTGTTTTACATACAATGGCCAAAATTCATTATTGACCTTTAAAACCACAGAACAAGTTTTAAGGATTAAAAAAATGCAAAAATGAGTATACCTAAAGCCATAACACTCTAGAACCATAAATAACCCCTGAATTTCTAGATCACAAATACATGTAATTTTATTACATTTATATTTAAAACTCAAGGGTACCACTGATGCTGAGTTACACAGTTATTGGTGCTATACCCACTAACCTAGTGTGCTTGAAGCCTGGTGTGTGATTTCCATCACTCAAGATGGGATAAGAGGAAGAACAGCAATGAAATAATGAAATTGAACAAATATAAATGGCTGTATCCTGTTCTTAAACTGTTTGGACATTATCAGTAGACCAGTCTGTATAGTTAGACAATGACAAGAGGTCTTTTATTATTAGCTAATGGTGACTTACTACCTAACCTAGTTAGCTTTGACTGTCAACTTGACAGAGCCTAAAGTTATCTGACAAGTGATTTTTAATTACTCAAATCAACTTGTCACAAGTTACAGGGTTTCAGTTTTTTTTTTCTGTCTTATATTATTCCATTGTGAATAGTTGATGGACATTTTGAGTGTTTTCATTTCTCAGGTGTTAATAAAAGTGCCACCATAAACACATGAGGAGAAAGGTCTCTTAGATGACTGTCACTTTTTACATTCACAGTAGTGGATTGTTGGACCATATTCAAGTTCTATTCTTAATTTTCTGAGAAACTTCTGTATTTCTTGTAAAACCTATTTTTGCTGAGAATAGTAATATCTTAATTTTGTTTTCATTATGATTTTTTTATGACTAATGATGTTCAACATTTTTGCCTCTACCCAGCTCACATCTGCATGGCCTATTTTCAAAGCTGTCTAGCTATATTCAATGCCCATCTTTAATGACATATGGTATTGTTTTACTCTTGATTTTTGGAGTTCTAATATATTCTAGATATTAACCCTTTTATGATGGATGATAGACAAGTATCTTCCATTCTCTAATTTGCCTCTTCTGAATTTTTCTTCCTTTGTTCTTCAAAACTGTCTTAGTTTTATGAAATTTCATTTGTCTGTTTTTGTGTTTGGCTCCCATACTGCTGGGATCTTGTCTAAAAATATTTGCTAATTCCAAAGTCTAGCGCCATTGCTCCTATGTTTTCTTTTGATAATAATGATAATAATAATAATAATAATAATAAAGATTTGAACATATTTTTCCCGAAAAGCATCAAATTACTTGGGTTTGCAGGTGACTGATGGCTAATTAGAAACCGAAGACAAGTTTAGAATCTATTCCTTCATATTACACATGTGTCTTATTGTTATTCTATGTATCATTCTTGTTCACCTTTGCACAAAGATCTGTTTGATGTTTTTCCTATATTTTCTGTACAAATATCTATTTCCCAATTAAACTAAAGGATAAAACCTAGATCTCTGTAAAATTAAAATGAAACATGAATGTGATTCCCTCCACTTCTTCATAACTGTTTTCAGGATAATACTTACATTTATTGCTAAGCATAAAAAACAAAGGCAAGTTTTTTTTTGTTTTGTTTTGATTTAGAGATGATGTCAATGGATTTCTACCTCTAATTCTATGTCCAGATCTCCAGTGACATACAGGTATGTGATGTATGAAGCTTATACTACTAATTCAAACAAATATATAGTGTGAAGCACATGTGTACTGACGTAAAACTAATATAAAATTACAAGATAGAGTCATGTTTATAACAAATGCAGGTGTTCATGTTAGCATTCCAAAATATTAGGTAATATGCTGTGAGATCATCCTTGAACTGTAATGGATGGAACTGTAAATTGTTAAATATGTGTCTCTCCCTTCCAAAGTAAGGTGAAGCAGAAACTCTAGACAGTACCCTATCATTCTATATGATCCAACAGCCACTCTTGGCCACTTTGGGGCTCCAAATAACTATGTGAATTACATGAAGAAATGTCTCAAATGTACTGAGCAATGCATCATTCAGTAAATGCTTCGGAGAATCCTCACCACTCATTCCAAGCTGACTTGTGTTAAATACTACCATGCCAACTGTCTGTCAACATACAGGTAATACCTGTTAAAGCACTGTCAGATAATCCTGTCACAACATAAATGAAGTAAGTCACATTGCACAGATCTATTTGAACACCATATTTTAAAGATTTTGCTAAGTAATTCTATCATTGATTATGTCAGGGTTGTGGAGCATGTGTTCTAGTAACAATACATATTGCCATAAATTCTGTTTTGCCTTCTTGAATTTTACTTTATCAGCATGGTCATACATTACACAGCATTGTCCTAACATTATGAGGTCAAAACCAAACTGTTGATTCTAACTCTATGGGGAGCCTTTGTGGAAGGTTTAAAAAGATTTCTAACCTCAAAGTCAGAGCCTCTCAAGTTATCATCTACTCACTTTAGACCCATGTTTACTTCCTCTGAGAACAATACCACCATCAACAGATCCATAAAGCCCTCTACCTTTCACACAATTGTTTTCTAAGATGAGATAAGTGTGGGCTAATTTTCTTTAATTAGGAGAGCCATAAGAAGTACAACTGTTAAATTGCCAATAATCTTTACTTCTGCGTACTTGTGACCCAAATATTCATACAACACTATTCTCAAGTAGTCACCACAGTAGTAAATCAAGAAATTAAGTCTATAGGAAGAGAATGGATATCACTGGAAGTAGAAAATGGTTCAGTCAGGAAATGCTTGTTCACATGATCCCCTGACCCTGACCTCAACCTCTGACTTTTTCTATCCAAAGTCATTCTTTGCTTCCAGACATGCTTTTTAACTTAAGGAAGAATCTGGGTTTTAATGCAAATCATTTCTATGATCTCTCTCCAATAATGTTATTTTATCACCCTAAGAATAAAAAAAAGTTACATCAATACCAGACTGGAATCCCCAATCAATGACTGCTGTCATAGTTACCCTACTCTACATCCATAAGGTAACTTTAAGAAAGCAACTAAATCCTTTCCTCTGTGTCAGTGAGAGCTTTTCTATAAGGACATTAGCTAGAATGGTAATATTAGACACTGTACGAGTTGCTAGCAGAAACTGTACATGTGTTGTCATCCTAAGCCTGAGAGAGAACCTAAGTCATTGCAGGAACTGACAACATTGTCTTTCTGACTTGTCCACCTGAGTGACTCAATCCTGTAGTCACTTTGAATTCCAGGAGCATGTGGAAATGATGGGGTGAAGATTCAAAACTATGTTGCATTTGGTAGCAACTTTCATATTGTTGCTAAGAACTCAGATGACAGATTGTGAGATACCAACCATCCAGAAGACAGCCTAACCAACACCACTTGGGCACACAACCAGCCTCTGCCTTTGTTCCTTCCTGGTGTAGTCCTAAAGTTACTGTTGCTGTAAGAAAGACAGATTCCTCTTTGCCCTTCCAAAAGAAGTCCCACTGAGGTAAACTCTTCTACTTTTATGACTATTTGTTCCTGCAGTTACATTTACGATTGGCACAAAACTTGGTCTTTAGGATTGGCACAGAACCAGAATTTTGGCCTAAATCTGACAGCAATTTCCTTGCTTCAGTCCTTAAACTTAAGTCTTTATTTGTTCTGAGTTCCTTTTTTAAAATCATAGTTACAGTCAGTTTTTATCCTTCTATATGCCCAGGTTCAGTTTTCTCAGTACCGTTTATCACAATGCTTGTGCTTTCTTTAATGCATGGTGATTGTACTGTGTCGAAACCCAGTTGACTATATATGTATGTTTCTAACCCTGCTGTAGGTTATGCCAGATGTGCTCAGATTGCTTAGTGGTATTATGCAGATTTGGTGACTATTCAAATGACTATGTTTTCTTAAGTACTCTATAAAAGAACACTGAAAAAAACCTTCCACCTCTAGGCACCTCCATTTTTTGTCTCTCTACTAAGGATCAGGGAAAACCCACTTTTGGTTTCCTTGGATTCTCATAAAGCATGACCTCAATACAATGGGTAAGTTTTCATAATTGACTGTAGCACCGAATAGTCCTGCTACAGGCTGGGTGAGGAGATGTTTGCACCCAACATAAGAAGATATAAACTTAAACCACTGTCTTGAAGCTGTACCTATTTTATAGGAATCAAGGTAGTATTTTGAAATGACTTACTCACAGTCAGGCCTTCATGGTCTTCTACCAGAAGACAATACTATATAAATTAAAAACAAAAGGAATAACTTTTATCTCCTAGAGAATCTCAGTTATGTCCTAAACTTGACTCCCAAGTGAAAAACAAACTGTACCCAATGTTACCATAAGAATTTAACCACTTCCAGTGAAGTGTACAAGGAGCAGGGCTACTGGTCATTTACCAGTCTTGTGCCTCAACTGCTCCTTAAGAGAATCTGTGGACCTCCAGTCAAAAGCCACAATCGCCCTAGTAAACTATAGACCTTCACTAATGCCAGGAAAAACCTAGAAATGATCTTTGAAGAATCATTCTATTTACTATGAACTTCTAGATCTTAACTTTGTTTTTGTTCTTTTGAGGAAAGGTCTATTCTTATTACTTAATGACCTGCTGATCTGTTAAGAAAGAACAGAGGATCTGTGAAGAGTCTAGAAATACATGAAAATAAACTATTTGCTCAAAATCCTACTGACCCTAGCTTAGTAGACATCCCTTCCAAGAGCAGAAACCACTATTTTAGATTAATCAACACACACAAAACACATACACACACACACACACACACACACACACACACACACACACCATCAAGGTCCACAGACATGGAGATATGAGAGAGATCCTCCTCATATGGTGAAAAATTGAATTAAAAAGAAAATATTTAAACTAAAAAATGAAATCAGAAATATTAGTCAAAAGAAAGGAGGAAAATTCTGCTGTATTACTCAGCTGGCTAGTTGGATGTGTTTACAAGATTAAGGTTACAAAATTGAATTACCTTATCTGGCCTCTTTTTGCTGTGGTTCATCTCTTAAACATAAGAAGTTATTGACTAAGTTTTCACAAACTCCAGATTCCATTTTGTATCATCAGGGTTTTCCTCCATCTCAAACATATAGTGATGCACACTTTCAACTTTATTTTGTACTAAAAATATACTCTGGTTTCATGTAATTTTGTGTCGCACCGTCATGATACCTATTTTCATGTGACTGTGTTTCATTCTGAGCCTAACAAAGAAAAGTCAAAAAACCCACTAGATTTCATCCAAATAACTAAGTGACAAAATCTGTAGCCCTTTTCATTTTTAAGTATTTTGTTCTGATTTTGATTAAAAAAAAAATACTATTCTTAGCATGCCTATTTTAAGTTCTCTCTCTCTCATTCTCTCTCTCTCTCACTGTGTGTGTGTGTGAGTGTGTGTGTGAGTGTGTGTGTGAGTGTGTGTGTGACTGTGTGTGTGACTGTGTGTGTGTGTGTGTGACTGTGTGTGTGTGTGAGTGTGTGTGTGACTGTGTGTGTGTGTGAGTGTGTGTGTGTGTGTGTGTTGGGCAGTTCAATTCAGAGTGGTTTTAACTTACAGTAGTAACATTAATATATGAGAAAGCTTTTTGACTTATGTGCTAGTTTTCTTTCAAAACCCATACATTTCAAGGTTCTTACCTTAGGTTAAAAAGGAAAAACGTGCTCATTCTGAAAGCAAGCCCCAGCTTTCTTCCCAGCACCTTATACCCTTCTCAATACTCAGGCTAGTTTCCATGTCCTTGAGCTCTGAGTTTTCTACTTTGTTTCTTTAGGAGTAATATCTTTGGTTGTAGAGACTGATGATTAAGGGAATGGAAGAAATGATTTGATAAATAGTCCAACCTAAAAACTAAATTTTAGATACAGATAATCTTTGGTTTTCAAATCTGTGTGTATGGTTGTATGTAGCTAAGTATGGTGTATATATTGTCATCTTTTTCTGTTGTTTAGATGGTAACAACTTTGATTACAAGTGATATTATGCTTTTATTTAAGTTATTCCTAATTCCTTTTAGTTAATATTATAATTGAGTCATAGGCAAAAATCCTAGCTTTGGAGGATACACACAACACATTAAAGTGGGTCAACATTCTCAATATGCCAATCCAGGAAAATGGTGTGATTGAGAGAGGACATTAAACTAATGTGATCATTCTGGGGAAGGAAATGGAGAGATGGCAGCCACAGCTACAACTTTAGGGTACTAACATGGGTTTTAAGTTCAAATAAAACATATGAAGTCAAGAGGTATCTGTAATGGGGACAGTCTTAACTCAGAGTGCTATGTTTTAACACCATCTTAGTTCTTGTAATGCAAGATAATCCAAATCCATGTTGCTTAAGAGTGTAGACTGGTTCTTAGCAAACAAATTATTCCAGGGGATAGTTTGGTAATCGTGAATAATTACCTTCATTCATCCTGCTAAATTCTGCAGTTCCTGGAATTGGAGGATTTGGACAAAGACTTATATCTATGTTTTAGAGAGAAGATGAAGAAAACAGAAAATGAGGGCAGTGATACAGACATCTGTCCTGCCTTTACTTGAAGAGTTATGGCATTTCTACAGGGCCATAATATTTTTCCTGTGTTTCAGATACCACTTCCAGTGTTTTCATTGGAACATACTTATTTCATTACTATTAGGGAAGAGCAAACTGTTTTAAAGACAAGAAGACAGAAAAGAACCACCTTGTTAAAAAAAAAGGGGGGGGAGGGGCACAGAAAGTTTTTGGTATAAAATATGTATTTTACTTCCAGTGTGGTAGTGAATGCCTCTAATCTCAGCACTTGGCAGGCAGAGGCAGGTGGACCTCTGTGAGGTCAAAGCCAGCCAGGGCTACATCGAGAGAATCTGTCTTGAAAGTGTGTGTGTGGTGTGTGTGTGTGTGTGTGTGTGTGTTTGTGTGTTCTAAAGAAGGTAAAGAAGGACTGTTGAGATTGCTCAGTGGGTTAAGCAACTGCTGCCAAGTCTAACGAACTAAGTTCAATCCATGCAACCCACATGGTAGGAGATATCAACTCCCTACAAGTTGTCCCTGAACTCTACAAGTATTCCGCAGTATTAACCTCAAACCGCTGTAGTTTATCAAAGACATATTAAAGGGGAAAAGGAAAGCTTCTTTGATAAGAAAGTATTTTTTATGTTATGGGTATCTCCTAAAGTATTATTCTAAAATGAAAATATAAAGAAAATCTAGAGAGCTTAACTATATCATAAGGACCCAAGTAAGTCAAGAAAAAATATTTAGGTAAGATACAATTTGAATATGTTTATTATTAGAGTTAATTATTTTTTCCTAAGGTAAGATTTTGCTGAGGGTAAATATAAATATCATCAGTTTGTCTATCCTAGAGAAAAAGAGACAGTAGGACTTCAGACACTTAACTTTTGATTTGGCTTCTGAGCTTTTCAACATTACAGATAAAATACAGACAGCCTAAAAGGCTCCAGAGACACAGTCAGAGAGTCCAAGTGCAAGTCCAGTTGTTATCCTTAATCCCAGGAATATTTTCCTAGACAGATAATAACTTGATAACTCAGGGAAACACCAGGTCTGAAAAAGAGCATCCTTAAGGAACAATGGTGGCTACAGATACTGGAAACCAAGGCAGGAGTAAAATCTTGTGCTCAGAGGGGTTCTAAGAAGCTGAGCTTCTCTTACTTTGCAGACAGTGAAATCTCTGTAAGGGGTACCCCACCCACCGAAAGGAGAGTAGATGAGTCTTCGGCTACAATGAGAGGTGCCCTTGAAAGGTTATATTTTCCAAGGTTTTCTACTGAATCTCTAACTCAAGTGATTGCAGATCCCCTCAAAAACACTTTGGGAAATTTTTGATATAAGATAAAAATGTGAATTTTTCTCTTGAACATTGGAGCGTGTCTTCTGCTTAAACTGATATCTAAGGGGTCTTCCCTAACTAAACTAGTCTTAACAAGTTTTGGTAAAAATTAGGCTCCAAACCAAAGATGTTCTTGCAATCAACCCCATCCCTAGCGGTGGCTTCCATGTGGCCTTATGAGAAGACATGACACTGGGAGAGTTTGTTTCCCCCCACCCATGTTTAAAGCTTACCTGATTTTTCTTTTTTCTCTACTTCAAAAATACTCATTTTACAGCTTTAGTTTTTATTTTCTTGGTATTTGTGTTCAAGGACACTTTGAGGGAGCTGGAGAGACACCTCAGCCTGGTTAAGAGCACTGATCGCTTTTACTGATGATCCACCTCCTACCTGTTTCTCAGAAGCCCATAACAGCTGAACGCTTCTGACCACAGCTTCCAGCACTTTCTCTATCAGACCCCAACATGCTTACCACCTGCTGTTCCCAGTTCTGAGCTCCCCACCCCCGTGTACCCCCCAAATCCTACTTATCTTTTGCAGCTCTTACTGTCTTTTGCAGTCTGAGTGAGAGAGGTGTTGTTATTGTTGTTGTTGTTGTTATTTTGTTGTGTTGTGTTGTGTTTTTTAAACTGTTCTTTCTTGCTGCACCTGCTTTGACCAGCACTCTTCTAAGAGTCTGTCATGCTTTCAGAGGTGTGACCTAGTCAAAGGACTGTATCCTCATGGTAACTTGTCCCCAGCCTCTCTCCGTCTCTCTGTATTCTTTTCACCATCGAGTAGCCTCCTCCTCCACATACTCACACCGCCATGGTAGTCTGTCTAATTATAGATCCAGGATCTGTGAATCTAAGCCCGATTGACTGCAATCTCAGAGCACGTTACTCAAAAATTAAGTTTTCTTCTCTTAAGTTGGTCATGGTAAATGCTGTGCAGAAGTAACTTCACCAACTAACAAGATGCAATTAAACAAAGGTTATGCTGTAAGTTGCTTCAAAAATAAAAGCACCAGAAAGCTATGCTTCAGTTCAATGAAGAAAGAATAGTCATGTAGAAATGTGATTAAAACTAAAGACCTGTGGTATAGAAATGTTGAGCTGCAGAAGAACTCACAAGGTCTCTTTACACATGTTTTTATTTTGCCTGCTGTGCGGCTTTCCTTTCTTCCATGTACAGTACACAGTTCCTCATGAGTGGGGACCTTCTGACTTCCTTTTAGGTGAAATGGGTCAGATGATCCCTTCTTGGCCAGCTCTCACAGAGAATCTCTGAACGTGAGTGACCTTTCCATCTGCAGCTTGTACAGTTGTCAAGGTGCCACATTTGTAGCATCATGTTGTAACCTTAGATAGTACTGTTCATGCAACACTACCCCATTGTGTTTTGCCTTGGCTTATCATTGTATCCTAGGAAATTGCTGTATGGCCAGGGGGTTCATGTGCTCATATCCTGCTCCATCTGAAGTGGCATATTTCATTTAAACACATTATAGAAAGTAGACTGCCATTCTTAACAATGTATGCACGAGGTGCTGAGAGACAGACATGATTTAAAGGTCATGATAAAATAAGCCTCACTGACCACACCTACATTCAGTCCCCTGAATCAGTAATTCTTATCAGCTACATTGTCTCTGTTTCTCTTACTATTTGGGGCAACTATCTAAAAGGAGTTCTACATGTAAAACTCATTTTAAAATGGGCTTTTAGAAAGAGTACATTGTTGTTTATTCTTTATATTGTATTTAAATTATACATAAATGCTGTATATATACATACATATATATATATGGTGTGTGTTTATATGTGTCTCTCTGTGTGTGTTCACATACTTGTGTGTCTCTCTGTGTTTCTGCATGTGTCTGTGTTGTGTATGTGGATTTGTGTGTGAGTGTGATGCTCTTTGGTCACCATTTCTGATCCTCCACCAGCTCCCACTTATTCTGCTTCCTACTAAGTCTCCTTTCCATGTTTTGTCTTTCTCTCTCTCTCTCTGTGTGTGTGTGTGTGTGTGTTCACATGTTTGTATTTTACCAGACAATTTATATGAGCATGGGTTTGAAGCTATCCACTGGAGAATGGAGAACTCATCAATGGATATATCTCTCAAAACAATTACTTCATCACCCTTAGTAGCTCTAGCAAATCTAATTACTTTCTTTAGATGAGAGGAGCCCCATAAGCCCTTCCACATCTGTGACAATGTTTATTTCTTTCTTGAGCAGACCCTTCACACATAACCACATTGTGAGTTTATGAGTACCACAGTCACATCGTGGCCATGAAACAGCATGTCATAGCCCCCACCTTATTATCTAGCTCTTACATTATTTTCAGCTTCTGTTCCATGATGTTCCCTTCCTTGGCAGAGGTGATACGGTTCTCCTGTTTAAAGTTCAGTATTTGGTTACTGTTTGTTCTGAAATTTTTGATCAATCATGAGAGTCTGCATTAATTGATATTCAATTTAAAAGAAACTACGTTGATCAAGTTTGAAGACAGAGCTAGTCTTGGGCATGAGCATAACTAATTATGAGGCAGTTTGACAACATGTCCATTTAGCAAAAACAAAAATTGAAGATTAGCCCATAGTAGTTTTGGTTTACTTAGACCTTTGACCAGATCCAAAATATTCAACATGAATTCTCTCAAATCCAATTAGAAATTAATTGGTTACCCCATTATAATAATTGCCAAGTATCTCCTGTCCAACAAGTATGTGATGTGGCATGACTTGAGGGCTAAGAATCATGGAGAAAGCTTCCAGCTTTCTTCCCCCATGATTTCTTTGTAATTTGTCACTTAGGTGTGTGTTCCCTTCAGTAGTGGGGTTCTTTCATTCATGGACAATCAAAGACAAGGTTTCGTATCTATAAGAAAGATGTACCTCAACAGCCCTGAGGCATCTCCAAAAGAAGATGTAATTCTTAGCATTCACCTTCCAACTGTCATCACTGCTCTAAGTGAAATGACTGTATCACAGATTGTAGATTAAGTATGGCAAAAATCTGGATATGCACACAGAGTCTCTTAGATGACTGTTTTAAGGGTATACATCAATAATAGAGAATGACAATTTTTCTGAATTGTTCAAAATATTCACAAAATACAACATCTGCAGATTGTATTTATTTCAGCTAAATACTGCAGAATTGATTTTGCATTCATCAAGCCTATGGCTATAAAATGTACACACTGGTGCTGAGGAGATGCCTCAGTATGTCCTAGTGCTTACTGTGCAAACAAGAGGAATGAGTACACATCTCAGTATTCATGTAAAAAGCCAGGCATAGCCACATGTGTACTACACATATTAGATTGCTTTTAGTACTTTTGTCAATGTTTCAATATCAATTGATTAATTAATTAATTATTAATATAATTTGACATCATTCTTTACCCCAAATGGGTGTGGAGGGCAGAAAAAGGAAGGTCATAGGATCTTTCTGGCCACCATCCTAGTTCCAGATTCCGTGAAAGACATTGTTGCAAATGCATAGAAAACCTAACATCCTCCTCTGTCCTCCTCTCTCCATACACAAAGGAATACACATCTGCACACACTTGAGTGCATACACCACACATACATATAGCATACCCAAACATACATATATACACACTTTCATAAACACACAAGCACACATATGAATCGATCTATACAGACTAAAATGATAAACTCTGAAAAGTTCTTTGAGTTTTGCTAACTCTACACATGAGTCAAGAAACAAAATCTTTTCCCACTGAACCCTGGGAAACAAGTACTGTGTTAGCCTATATTTTATGCTAAACTTCCTGCTCAATGACATGCAGTGAATAAGATTCTTCAATCCCCTGGCATACCTTCTGGATAGCCAATGAATAATGACCTATTCTGTCCCAGAGTAACAAGCTGGCCTTCCTCTTTTTGTCAACCATGAAGAGGAAACTCTGACATTTAGGGATTGGGTAATTTCAGGATGTTATTAATTGATCGAGAATCAATTCAAACACTCTGTTTCTCTTCATGTGACCTCTGATCCACGTATTCCCAGCAGGAAACAGAATTGTTATTCCTGGCTCACCCCTCAAATGCCATGTTCATGCCATGTTCAAAGGGCTCCTTATGAGAGCAATCATTTTTTGTAGTATGCATTGTTGGGCCTCTTATATGTCCACTATATATGTTCACTATATATGTCCACTAACTCAACTTTCAGGACTTCCATTAAGATCTTTGATCTATTTTTAATTCATCTGGTACAGGATAAATATTGGGATTTAATTTCAACATTCTACATGCAGGTATATGGTTTTCCCAACATCGTTCCCTGATGTGACTGTCCAGTATATAACATGTTTAGGCAGTTATGTCAAGACTCATTTAGCTATAGATGGAATAGAGTATTAGAATATTAGGATTATTTCTGTTTCAGCAAGTTGTTCACTGGGCTCTGGCTGTGGCATTTTTTTCTTTTTCTTTCCATGCCATTCTTCTTTTGTTTCAATTTATTTACATTGTGACTTTTTTTGGGGGGGGGTTGTTCTTTTTTGTTTTGCTTTTTTTGTATGACTTATTTTTATTAGATATTTTATTTACATTTCAGATGTGATCCCCTTTCCCAATTTTCCTCCCACCCACAAACCCCCTATCCCATTCCCCCTCTTCCTGCTTCTATGAGGATGTACCCCCCACCCACCTGCCCACTCCCACCTCCCCACCCATAAATTCCCCCACACTGGGGCATCCAGCCTTCACTAGACCAAGGACTTCCTCTCCCACCTATGCCCAACAATGCCATTCTCCCCTACATACACAACTGGAGCCATGGGTCTCTCCCTATGTGCCCCCTGGGAGCTCTGGTTTGTTGATATTGTTGCTCTTCCCATGGGGCCACAAACCCTTTCAGCTCCTCCAGTCTTCTCTCTCACTCCTCCATTGGGAACCCCATGATCAGTTTGATGGTTAGCTGTGAGCATCCACCTCTGTATATGTCAGGCTTTGGCAGACCTCTAAGGAGATAGCTATATCAGGCTCCTATCAGCATGTACTTCCTGACATCCACATCAGTGTCTGCTTTTGATGATTGCACATGGGATGGATACCCAGGTGGAACAGTCTCCCTCCAGACAACCTCTCCTTCAGTTTCTGTCCCACACTTTGTCTCCATATTTGCTCCCATGAGTATTTTGTTACTCTTTCTAACAAGGACCAAAGCACCCACACTTTGGTCTTCTTTCTTCATGAGCTTCATGTGGTCTGTGAATTGTGTCTTGGTTATCGTGAGCTTTTGGGCTAATATCCAATTATCAGTAAGTGCATATCATGTGTGTTCTTTTGTGATCGAGTTACCTCATTCAGGATGATATTTTCTAGTTCCATCCATTGCTTTGGTTTTTGAAATATTGTGATGCCTCCAGGAATTTTTATCTTTTTCAAGATTTATCTGGCAATTCACAGTCTTCTGTGCTCCAATATTAATGCTAGTTTTGTTCTTCAAGTTATATGAAGGATATTAGTGGTATTTCATGGAGATTACATTGAATATTACATTGTTTGTAGTTGTGCTGTTATTTTATATTAATCCTCTCTATCTGAAAATGGGAATTCTTATTCGTAATCTTGTGCCTTCAACTTGTTTCTTCTGTGTTTTGTCATTTCCATTGTGAGGCCTTTTATTTCCTTGGTCTTGTGGTTTTACATTGATCATGTTTTCTCTTTGACACAATGATAAGTCCGACTATTTTCTTGGATTGTTCTGAGCAAATTTATTATTGGTGTTTAGAAAAGCTACTAGTATTTTATTCTATTAATTTACTGAATTTGTTAATTCTTTCTAAGAATATCTGAAAGGTTAAGGTTTTCAATACATAGAGTCGTGTCATCTGCAAACAGGTACAATTTGGCATCATTCTTTCCTATTAATACTAATCTTATTTCTTTCACTTGCCTGATTCCCTTAATAAAATGTCTAACATTACATTGAATAAACATGGTGAGAATAGATGGCCCAGTCTTATTTGTGACTTTAGAAGGTAATTCCAGGTTTCCCCCCCCACAAGCAAGTCTTTGCTTGTGGGTTTTTCGTGTAGGTAATTCTTCTTATATTGAATATGGTCCTTGAATGCCTAACTTCCTCATGTTTTGTTATTAAAAGATGTAGGTTTTTTCATTTATTGAGAAGAGTGTGAAGTGTTTATCCTTAACTTTTTCTATGTGGTGTATTACTTTTAATGATTTAATAAATTGAAACTATCTTGCATCTCTTGACTGACTCTAAGTTGGTCATGAGTTCTGTTCTTTTTTATTTGAGAATTTATGCGTTTATTGTTAAGTCATTTCCATCTCTCCTTCCCCCTCTAACTCCTCAATAAAAAAATAAAAATAAGAAAGGAAAAAAGAAAGAACAAAAGAAAGAAAGGAGGGAAGGAGAGAAGAAGAAAGAAAGAAAGAAAGAAAGAAAGAAAGAAAGAAAGAAAGAAAGAAAGAAAGAAAGAGAGAAAGAAAGAAAGAGAGAGAGAAAGAGAGAAAGAGAGAGAAAGAAAGAAAAAAGAGAGAAAGAAAGAAAGAAAGAAGAAAGAAAGAAAGAAGAAAGAAAGAAAGAAAGAAAGAAAGGCAGACAGAAAGATTTTCTCAAAGAACCAGCTCCTGATTTTGTTGACTCTTTGTATAGTTATTTTTGTTTCTACTTGGTTGATTTCAGCCCTGAGTTTGATTATTTCCTGCCTTCTACTCCTCTTGGGTATATTTGTTTCCTTTTGTTCTAGATATTTCAGGTGCGCTGTCAAATTGCTAGTGTATGCTGTCTCCAGTTTCTTTTTGGAGGCACTCAGAGTCATGAGTTTCTCTTAGCACTGCTTTCATTGTGTTCCATAAGTTTGGGTATGTTGTGCCTTCATTTTCATTAAATTCTAAAAAGTCTTTAATTTCTATCTTTATTTCTTCCTTGACCAAGTCATCATTGAGTAGGGCATTGTTCAGCTTCCATGTGTATGCGAACTTTCTGTTGTTTTTGTTGTTACTGAAGAACAGCCTTTGTCTGTGGTGATCTGATAGGATGCATGAGTTTATTTCAATCTTCTTGCATCTGTTGAGGCGTATTTTGTGACCGATTATATGATCAATTATTTTTTTATATATGTTAGTATGTGTGTATGTATATGTATGTGTTCAAAACTGAATTCAGTTAGTGCTGACTCCGTGTGTGTGTGTGTGTGTGTGTGTGTGTGTGTGTGTGTATTATTGTAGTACTTTAAACAAGATGCCCTTCATTCTCATGTATTTGAATACTTGGTCCCAGTTAATAACATTCTTTGGGGAGGCTTAAAGGGTATGACTTTGCTGGAGACAATTCAGCACCAGAGCCAAGCTTGAAGGTTTCAAAGCTTCCTACCATCTCCACTTCATTCTTTACTTCTTTTTTATTAGGTATTTATTTATTTACATTTCAGATACCATCCCCTTTGCCCAGTTCCCATCCCTAGAACCTCCCTATCCCATCCCTCCTCCTCCTTTTTGATTTTATGCCATTTTAATTACATGCAAGTATTAAAGTCAGTTCTAGGTTGAGGTGCTAGCAATAAAATAGATGCAAATAGTCAAGGAGAAAGCAAGACAATAAACACAAATAGTCAAAGAACAAGCAAGGCAATAAACAAAATTCCATGAACACTCCTGTGACCACTGTTTCTAAGGGCTTATCAGAATGACCAAAATATCTGAGCCAACTTCCCTGTCCTAGCCCAAAGTCATTTTTATGTCTGAAGCCTACTTCTTGTTCTAGCCTTAAATTTAGATTCCTGCCTGAAATTACTCCTTTGTTCTAGCCTAATGTCAGAATTCTGCCTGAAGCCCACTTCCTTGTCCTTGGCCAATGTCATATTCCTGCAAAGCAGCCCATTTCCTTTTCCTTGGACCATGTCATATTCTTGACAAGCAGCCCCCAAAACTCTCTACCTCTCTCCACTTTTATTTCATAAACAAGATGGAGCCTGTCTTAGGACATTCTGACAAGAATGCCTTCCTTACCCATCATGGAATATGGATTATCAAAAGCAATGTACTTTTGTCTTAGGTTGGTAAGGCTCTGTGCAGAATCCTGCCTAGCCTTGGTTTGCCAGCCTGTTAATTTAATAGCTCTGTCTGTGGGTCTATTTTCAGTTTCAAGCCATGTACTTTGTCTGCCAACATGTTGATGTTGTTAAAAACAAGCTTTAACATGATGGACAGGAATAAAAGTATTCCCAGAAAAAGGGCTAACATGATCAAGCTATATATGCCATTCTTGAAGATTGACCAAAATAGAAATACTGACCTCAGGCCATGGGTAATATATCAGCAGTATCTACCATATTAATGCTCAGCAGAGCAGCATTCTTTATATTCATAATCTCACTATGCAAATTTAACACACCCAGAGAGGTGTTAGGATTATGACAAATACGTTAAAAATGTCTTTATATTTTTTCTAATTATGACTATGACTATAAATTTTATAACTAACATGAATCTAATGGTATTTGGCATGACACTCAAAATGGCTCCAGAGACATATTTGGAAGTTAGCTGCAGTTCTCTATGATGTTATGTTAGCAAGAGATAAAGTTGGGGCAGGATCTGGATTTCAAACAAGTGTTAGTACATGTGTTAAGACTCTTTTAACTTTCCACTTAAAATTACTTTTGTTTCTTCTATAGTATTTGTTGTAAGTTGCATTGATTGTACACTTTCTAATTGTGTTAGCATGTTAAAACCTGGCATGTCAATTACGGGGGGTCTATCAGCCACTTTTGTTTTATTGCCTTGAGTATCACAGAACCTTGGTATTCTGAAAAAAAGCTTGCAAGTACTGGAAGAAGTGAATCAGGCTTTAAGCAGAAGCAAGACGGTAGTGGGCTTAATTATTGCTGGTATAACAGCTTTAATTACATTAATTGCTAGCACCACTGCTTCTGCAATTGCTTTGATACAAGAAGTTAAGACAGCTACTTTTGTTAATCATTTAGCAAAACATGTTACTAATGTGTTGAATATTCAAGAGGATTTAGATAGGTGTTTGGAACAACAGATTGCTGCTCTTTATCCTATTCAAATTATTGGAAGGAGGTTCATTTTCTACTTCCTATTTCATATCTATAGTCTGACAGGTGAGTCCTCAGCCTTCTGCTCTCAGCTTCCAACTCCTGACTCCATCTGCCTGCTGCCATGCTTGCCAGCTGTCATGGTGACAGAGTCTTATCCCTTTATAACCATGAGTCACCAAGTAAACTCTGTTTATTTTAGATTGCCTTGGCTATGGTGTGTTATTTATAGAAATACAAAAGTAACTAAGTCAGTTATATGGTTGACATATTTTTATACTATACAGGCAGGTAGAACTATAAGCTTCCCTCTAGAACTGTTTTTATTGTATGACACAGGCCTTGTAATATTGTGCTCCATTTCTGTTTGAATTTAGGAGATTTTTAAATGTACTCTGTATTGCTTCCTTGGCCCAGGATATTAGTTATCACCAAATGTTTGTAAATTTCTCATGTTATTGATTTCTGATTTCATTATCTTGTTATTTTACTATTTTTATTTTTTAAAGGCATGCTTTATGACTAATAATTTGATATATTTGTGAAAATTATCCTGTGATAACAACAAAAATTTATATTCCTTCATTGGTGATTGATTTATTTAGAAGATAGCTGTCTTAGTAAGATTTTACTTACATAGATTTTACAGTCTTTACTGTTAATTAAAACTCATATCTCTTAGTTAAGCTATTGTATGGATGATTTTTCTATCTATTTGTCATCTATCTATTGGCTTAGCGTTCTGTTAAAATCACACACTTCCATTGTTTGGGGGCTGATTTCTGTTTTATGTCCTATAGTGTTTGCTTTTTAAGACTGTATGTTCTATCAGTCAATGCATGGTTAAATCATTCTGTATTCATGATGGATCTTTCCCTTTGTCATTATATATCTCCCTCTTCTAATTTGTTCTTCAAGTCTACTTTTTCCTATTTTAAAGCAGACTACTGCATGTCTTCAGACTCCATTTTCTTGGAATTTTATTTACCATTCTGGATGTTATAATCTAGGTTGATATTTTTTAAATTTATTTATGTGTTTGTCACCATGAAATACATCTTTGCATGTCCTCCTAGGATTTAGAGTTTCTATTGAGAAATTTGCTGTTATTGGCTTTATCTTTACACCATTAAGTGCTTATCTCTTGTAATTTGGAGAAGCAGTTACTTTGTGAGTTTGAGAGGTAGACTTGGGAGTTGATAATTTGAGAAAGAGTCTCATGTAGCCTAGGCTGACCCCTAAATTTCTATGTGGTTGAGTATGACTTTGAACTCCTGATTCTTCTAGCCTCCATAATATAGTTGCAGGACTGCAGGAGTGTATTACTATGTACTTTCTAATATTCTTTTTTCGTTCTGTACCTTTGATATATTTCTACAACCCATTTGGAGTAACAAATATCTACTGTTTGTAACATTTGATGTCATCCCTAGTATTTGAACAATATGCTATTGTGTCATTGAATAGAGTTTCCATGGTTATGCTTTATAGATGCAAATTTTTGATTACCCATGCATTTGATTTCTTGTGGTGTCATGAGTCCTGCATCTGTTTATTCTTCATCCTTTTTGTGCTGCTTTCTCAGTGTGGTGTTTCATCCTCCCCACCTTTCTTCTCACTTCAGCTGGAGCATCAGTGACACTGTCACCTGAGTTTTGTATTTGACATGCTGAAGTTCTCATTCCAAGATTTTTGTCTGAGTTTGAAAAATCTATATTTATTGAGATGATTTTTCATAACTTATATTTCCTATTGTAATTTGTCTAGCTCTTCAGTCTCTTTTTGAATCCACTGACTATTTAACAATTCTTTCTTCAGTATTTTAACCATGTCAGATCTTATCTTCATGTGCCTCAGTTTCTACACCTGCAAAGTAAGCAGAAGATGTTTGGGTAAGGTTCACCAATGTATCCCCTTTGTCCTTTCTGAATTATTCCAGGATCTTTCCAGACCCTCCACATCACTGCAGTTCTGGTCTATCAGTACCTCAAGGCACAGATCCTTTGCAGAAGTTCTCATTCATATTTTTTATGAACAAAGAGTAGAATGAACATAATGCTGAGACTACAAACAACACACCATTAAGAACTTTCTAACATTTGCTGGAAGCCCAATGTATTGTGCCCGTACTTTATGATTTAGATAGAAATGCTTTAGAAATATTAAATGAAACATTCTATTTAAGAGAAACAAGCTATTATCAACTAGCAGGTAGTAGGCAGAAAGCATCAAACTGGCAGCTGAGTAGAGATCAGCATGTCTCATGCTACTGCATTATACTTTTCCAAGTAATCTTTCTTCCAGAGAGGGTATTAATCCACATGTATTCAGCAACAGCAACAGTCTACCTGTGCTTCTGTGTATATTTGCTTAGGGACATGCTTTACTTTCTCTTTAGAGTATAAATTTAAAAGCATGAGCCTCACTTTATTTAATTTCCTTTGAAATTCACTGACACTGAAGCTTGAAAGATATCTCAGAAGTAAAGAGTACTTAATTCTGCTGCAGAAGATGTCAGATGGGCTCCCAATACTCATGTAAGGCAATACACAACCATCTCTTCCTCATGTTCCAGCATATTTGATGTCTTTTCTTTACCCTCAGACATCTGCATTTGCATGCACATATTTTCACACATATATACACTATATGCATAATTAAAGAATAAAAATCAAATATTCTTTATAATTAATTGGTAGTGATAGAGAAAATTCACTAAATTTTTTCAGTGCCTAACATAAGAATGTCTTTGAGATAAGGATGTTCCAAATCCCATAAAAATATTCTCGAATCATTTGTTTGCAGTTTGCCTTCTTTCCTTTGTACTTGTGGTTTAAAATGTGAGCCCACAGCTTCTTATTCCAGACATCATGCATGCTGCCTGCTGCCTGTTGCCTCTACCATCATGGACTTTTAACCCTTTAAAACCATAAGCCAAATAAACTTTTTTTCTATAAGTTCCTTTGATAATGGTGTTTTATCACAGCAATAGAAAACTATTAACCCACAGGCAAATACACAGGAACATGAAATATAAATCTTCAAGCTTCCTATTCAGCACAGGGGACTCAGTTGAAAGCTCATTTATCATACACATTTTATATGAAATAAAAGGATAAGTTGGTGTTCAACCCAGAGACAAAACACAATAAAAATACTATTTCATAGCAAGTAATTTATTCAAAATACTAATGACATGGAGATCATGTTGTCAAAATACTAATGAGTATTTTGGTGTGTTCAATGGGCAGGAATCATTGCAAATAAGTATTAAATTTAATATGAAACTTGTTGTGGATAGCCTCAGCCTTGTATTTTGATCCTAGTTCCACCCTTCTGGGAGGGGCTGCAGAGGATGATTGAATCTGTACACAGGTGATGTCTTGTAAACCTTCTGTCCAATTAAAACCTGTAAAATAAAGGCTAGAGCCAGAGATTGGGCAGTAGAAGGGGAGGCGGAGAAAAAGGGTTAGGGGAGGAGAGAGTGAGAGGAATTCGATATAAAAGGCAGAGCAGAAGCAGGGGAGGAAGTCGACGGGAGAAGGAGAAGCAGAG